>JAGDQP010010928.1:35802-54356 GCA_022664845.1 Lepisma saccharinum
GTATTGAGTACTGCTAACTCGCCTAATTGTATATGTAGATGAAATAATTGGAGATCACCAATGTGGATTTAGAAGAAATTGATCCACGTTGGACCAGATTTTCGCGTTGAGACAAATCTTGGAGAAGAAATAGGAAAACAGTGGGACTGTTCACTAGCTATTCATTGATTTTAAGAAGGCTTATGATTCTATTAAAAGAGAAAAGTTATACAGTATCCTGGTACAATTTGGAATTCCGAAGAAACTTGTTCAGTTAGTAAAAATGTATCTCAGCGACCCCATAAGCAGAGTACGGGTAAGTAATAATATGGCAAATAGTTTCAAGATTCGCAACGGATTTAAACCTAGGTGATGCCTTGTCACCACTGCTATTTAACTTTGCTTTAGAATATGCGATTTTAAAAATAAAAGAGGACAAAAAGGGACCAACGTTTGAATGACTTGAATCAACTGTTTGTGTACATGGATGATATACATTTACTAGGGGAAGACCTAGATGCACTACAAAGCAACACCGATGTCTTAGTAGACGCGTGCGATGGGTATCATTGAGTTTCTTCAATGGTAACATTCAGGGTGGGAAAAAATCATGATTTTTTTTTTTTTAATTTAAATCAGCCATTTCTTCTTTCATAATACGTATCGTAAACTGATAAAAGAAAAAAATACCTGGGAAGTAGAATTAAGTGTAAATGACCCTCGTTTAATGGGTAAACTTCCAAATTGAGGTTGAATTTACAGCTCATTATCCTTGTTCGGTTTAATTTTTACTTAATTCATTAATTTAATTATGTATTTGTAACTTTTAGGAATCTCGTTCAGGTCAGAATAGAAGGGTTAAAGAATGCACAAAGAAGTCCTCCATGAACTCGTTGAATTCTGTTACTTATGTGGTGGAACTGAGGGAAAAAAAGACTCTTAAAAAAACTTTTTTTAAGGATCACTCACTGATCGCGGAATTCGAATCAATGGCTATTCGAATTTGAAGTCTATGTTCTACCAACTGAGTCACTGCCGCTGAGCAGAGGTGCCAAAAGTAGTTGTGTAAAAATCTCTAAGAGTCCTGAAAATGACAGTAAATCGTGGCCAAATACAGTTGCTACTAATACTACTACTACAGTAATAATAATGCAGAGCCAAAGTATTAGAAACTTGTATCTAGGGTTGCCAGAATGTGGCCTTTTAAAGCAAGGTGGGTGGCCAAGATCTTTTGAACAAGACTAAAATACAAGGTACGGACCACCGCACTAAACTTTCTCGTTCCCATTAATTAAATAAAATAATACTGTAGTTATTACTAAAACATTTATTTATGAAATATGAACAAAATCGCCGGAGAAGTTTTTGAGCAAATCGCACATTTTTATTTTCACCTTTTAGTAAAATACCCTTATTTTTTAGGGGTAGGAAGATAATTCGAAAAACTATCCTAGATAATCTTACAAAACCTTGTTTAAACTTTGGTCACGATATGTTGAACGGTATGGTCTCTAGGCAGTGGTGATTTCAGATTTCCCACGGGGGCCACTTCAATACAAGGGGAATAAAAAATAGTACTGTGAATACTGATAACTGACAAGATAGGAGGCTCCAGGCGTGGGAGAATTCAGTAGCTCCAGGGGCAGCTTGTCCCCCTCTGGTCACCGCCTGAAATCATCATTGCCTTTTGTTGGGTCGCGGGTGCGTCTTTACATCGGGACGGACGAACAGAATGATATGCATCTAAAAATTCCTTTTTCGGTATGTAGGGCCCATGAAGTGTGTAAATCAGTTGAAAGCTCGAATTTAGTTTTTTCACGATCACCATCACTACTTCTCTCCTATCAACACTCGAAACAGTGTTGCCAACCATTTTTCTGTCAGGTCCCTACCGACTAAGAAAATTGTCCCTATTTCCATGTACGTGTACCATGGCTACCGTTATTGATCAATGTCAATAGCAGCTTTATTAAAGAAAATGCTTAAAGAATAGAACTAAAAATCCCTATAATTTAACAGAATTTCAAAATCCCTACTTTCGTGAAATATGCCTAAAATATCTCAGTGAGTAGGGACATGTCCATACGGTTGGCAACACTGACTCGAAAGTACAAATCGGGATATTCCCGGTCCTGAGCGGGACTTTCCCGTTCCAAATCAAGAATAATGAAGAAAAAAAATGGATTATCCCGTTCCGTTTCTTCGGTGCTGGCGTGTCGCGTCGAGGATTAGTACATTAGTTGGAGTTCGTAAATAATAATAAAATAGCACGCATTGTTTACGTTTTTACTCGTAAAACTTCGACCTTTGAGTTCAATGGCAGGCCGCAAAAAAGACTGTATGGACTCTTATATGATTTTGCTTAATACTATTGTGTGCGTAGTAAGATAGTCACAATTATAACAAATTTATGAGCATCTGGTAAACAAAATATTAAAATTAAATAAATATGGAAGTTTCAGAGTCTGTAATAAAACTAGTATCATTTAGTCGTCATGCTAGTATCATTTATATGGAGAAAATCTTTTGTTATAAATCTTATGCAGTAGTAAAAGAACAAAAAATGCATTTCCGATTTTCACTTCAAAGATTTGAAAACTTGATTTAAATCAAAGATTTTTATTATAAAATTCACACTATTTAAATCATGATTTAAATAACATTGATTTAAATCAAATCGCCCTGGTAACATTGCTATTTTTAATGGATGTTGGGTGGAAAGTTGTGACAGACCTCATAAAGACATTTGGCGTAATGAAATCTGACTATTACGAATTTGTATTTGTATTTCCTGTATGAATTTTTAGCTAGTTTCTTAGGAATACTAGCCTTGATAGCAGTGTGTGTGTGCGAGAGGGTAATGTTGGGGGGGGGGGGGGGGGTAGCTTGTGTAACAACAAGTATGAATTTTAGAAACCAGCAAACGCTGACACACATCCATGTCATCTGAGGTTTGTGTAATGAATAAGATCAAAGATGATGGAAAGTGGAAGTAAATGTGATGATGATAAGGATAATCATCCTTACATGTTGATTTCAAATTAAATTTCAGTGACTTTTATGACATTTAAGTAAAGTTGCTGGCATACACTCTTTTAATCGTGGAAAACGAAATGGTTTAAAGATTTTAGAATCGAAACACTTTTGTGATTTACTGTTGATGTTCAGTATTTTGATATACCATGTCTATTTATCGTTATTTGCTTTCCTATAGGTTGGTGATGTGACTGGGGGTATAAGTACGTTTGGCGTGTGTTTCATAGATACTTCTATTGGAGTCTTCCATTTGGGGCAGTTCCAAGATGACAGATATTGTTCTCGTCTTCGTACATTACTTACGCATTACTCACCATCACAGGTTAGTACTTTAATATTTGTTTTGCCGTAAACTAGATTTACATAATTGGTTTTGTATATTTTTATATTTAACAGATCTATATACATATAGGACCGGACATCTCATGAATAAAAGTCTGTTGCTGGAAGCACAACGTAAGTACTACTTCTCGTACTTAAGTAAAACTCCACATATGAACATATTCGTCTGCTAATCATTGCGCATGCTTAGTGATAGTTAGCAGTTGAGTTGGAACTTTCGTTGAAACAAGTTAAACAAAGAAGATAAACAGAGTAGACCAGATATTTGCTTTACAAAACTCAAGGCAAGTGACTCATATGAGCCTAGGTCAATTCTCTACATTAGCTACTTAGGTAATATGGCGTTGACTGTACTTCTTATGATCATTTCACGTACGTTCAATGCAAAATGAGATTCAAAATCAGGGAAAAAGGGCACATGCTGCCTTGTCCATTGAACTCACATCATCCCTTCATTGTGCACCAGATTCTTTACTGTTCGCAACTGAACAAGTTGCTATAATATACAGTGACCGTACTCTGTCGGTAGCAGTCCATAACTTATTTCCAGCCGCCTGTGTTTGGCAGTGTCTTAAGTAGTTAAGAATAGTGAGCTATATATTAGAAGGGTTACGACGGTTCTCTCTGTGCGTCATAGCTGCATTTCTTATGCAGCATTCGAATGAATACGAGGCAGAAAATCTGATGGAAAATCGAGGGATGATGAGAGTGTAAGAAGAGTCATACTATTTTACATATGTCCTTTGGCCGGATCACCCCATGGTCCTGCATTCTACGTATCCGAGCGCTATATAAGAGAAGTCGCTGTATTGTAGATTGACCGTTGTTTGTCCATATCAATCCAAAACCTATTACAGTAACTTATGTTAAGCTTGAGCAATGCATCTCGTAACCCTTGTAAACAGAACTCATTTACTTTATTAGCTATTTGAGATATTGCCCAACGTAATATTACGATAATGGTGATGCATACCCTTGTACTCACACCATCCCCCCTGATTTGGGTTCAAATTCTGCATTGAACACATCCAAATAATGAAACAAACAACATTCGAAGTACATTCAGTGACAAATAACAGAAGTAGCTAATATGGAGAACTAATCCACATGGTATGCCTTATGTGTCTCTTTTTTACATATTTTTTTCACAGCTTAGTACGTTTCATGATTGTAGGAATGCAAAACGTGGCATTTGCAGGTTGAGGTGTTGAACCTCGCGAGGTCCAACTTCGACCTCAAACCATGAGGTCGAGGCTGAAATTCGTTCGTGAGGTTGTGGTTGAGTGAGATCGAGGTCCGATCGCGAGGTTGTGGTTGAGATCGAGGTCCGATCGCGAGGTCGAGGTTGAATTTCGATCGCGAGGTTGAGGTTGAGTGAGGTCAAGGTCGACGTTCCGTCGAGGTCGAAGTCTCGACGTGAGGTCGGGGTTGAAGTGTGATGGCAAGGTCGAGGTTGAAGTTTAAAACAGAAAGAAGAGGGCGGCGGAGTCTAGTGATTATGATTACTGAAGCAGCTTTTGCGGGAGAGCTAGTAGAGTTCTTAGACTTAAAACCCAGTCGATCTTGAGATTTTGTCCATTCATGAGTGATACGTTTTCAAAAATTATGACGTAATTATTTAAATGAAGTCTCAGTACTCATCAATTGACAAGATTTCGAGATTGCTGTCCGTTGTATTTCGTTGTAATTTATAAATACTACTGCGCTACGTTCTAAAAATGTTGATAATGCTCTTAGATTTTGAAGTATTTTGAAAAATGTTAAAAAAGAGGTGGGGCAGGCGCGAGGAGGGCCCTTAATGATGAAGTTGGAGGGCCAGTCATCCGAGGTCGTGTGGGTGTTGTAAGTTGCAACACTAAGTTAGTTTGCACTCCGTACTCCGATATTCTGTACACCGACTCATCCTACATCGAATCTTCGGTATGCGGAAAATATGAGAAGAAAATGCTAGGTGGAAAACATGGCAGGGGAAAATATATTGTGAAAAGGTGGAGAAGTGGAAAGGAAAACACCTTGACAGGGGGATCCGGAAGCTTTGATGCAAAGATTAAAATACATTTTGATTATAGAAAGGCTGTTAAACTAGCACGATGACCTTATTGTTGGCCGGTTAATACTCTTACTGATGTACTATTTTAATGGAATTATTTGAAATTGAACTAACAGTTTGTTTTAAAAAATAGTTTTGATATTTTGAATTACTGTATTGGTGATATTTTCGATCTGTGTTAAGTTTATCAGTACAAGGTGCTTAGAAAGTTAACAGTCTATATGAACTACTGGACCCTTATCCTTTGAAAGAAATATAATTTGTAAAAAACAGTCACAAGTAAACCTATCGATGCTTCAAACTGCTTTTTCGACCAAACTTGGTAGAGGAGTAGGGCACATCAGGAAACCACCTGCATAATTAAAAGTGCACAAAGACGGGTGCAGTGGCCAAAAGTTTGATTCATAAAAGACGGGTGCAGTGGCCAAAAGTTTGATTCATACGAATAAGTACTTATAGTGTGATTTAAGTCGGAAAACACGCGTTGCTTTGTAAAATGCTTGAAATAATGGAAAACAAGTGAATGGATATTGGGTCAGTGCGCTATCTTTAGAGGGTACGTTTGTCATGGCCGCCATCTTGAATATTGCTCGATTTTTTTTTTTTAATGCGATGGCGGTCATGTAGCATATCAATCTGGGGTAGAATTTTACCAGAAATACATTGGTAAAGTTAGTTTTGCCATAAATGTATTTTTGAGAGAGATAATGAAATGTTACATGAGTATGCATAGTTAATATACAGGGTGTCCCATAATTCTTTCACTGATTACAAACATTTATAAGGCATAAAATATGACACATAGAGAAATACTTTTTATTTTGAATTGCATGTAACATATTCAAGTTTTTGTGTACACAATTAATAAATTTCTACGTGTGATCCTTTCGTTACCCGAAGGATGTCCAGGCGATGTTTATGTAGGATGCGGTGCACTGATGTCTTAGGAATCTGCAACTCACGTGAGCCTCTGCGGACTGACTTCTTGAGACTTCTCACGAAGGCGTCTCTCACTGTCTGAATTGTCTGCGCACTAGGTCCAGGCCTGTCTGTTCTAGGGAGATCACTGACGCTGCCTGTTTCCTTAAACTTAGCATACCACATCTTGATGCTTTTAACATCTGGTGGCTGTCTATGGTATGCCGTCTGAAATTGTCTCTGGACTGTTTTTGGTGACTGTGTCTCGTGATACCAGAGGACACATTGGGCTTTCTCCTGGTTTGAGTACATGTTTCTGCAAATGGTGTCCGATTCCGCTGTTGTTACGTCACTGGGCCCTGTAACAAACAAAATAACAGTAAGTATGTATACAGAAACTTGAATATGTTACATGCAATTCAAGATAAAAAGTATTTGTCTGTGTGTCAGTCATATTTTATGCCTTATGAATGTTTGTTATCAGGGAAAGAATTCTGAGACATCCAGTATAACATTCGGCATGAGCTAAAAATTACCTCAAGACCTCAACAATTAAATTCAAATTCATACATAACCTTACATACGTGCCTCCTCTACTTTAAGAGGGCACATCAAATATACACATTTGAGTTGTAGTTTGCATTTTAGATTTTTTTTTTTTTTAAAGCAAAAATACCACGATTGAACCTGAGAGAAAGGGGACTCATGGAATTTGCTATTGCGTAGTACCTGTGTACCCCGTTACATCAGTTAACAATCTCAGATACAGTCCAACTCCGGTGGGTATATTAACAATAATAAATTCAAAGGAGATGATTTTGGAAGGAATCATGCGTAGATTTATTCAAGGAACCATCCCAGGATTTACCTTGTGACAGCAAAAACCAGGAAAAAGCTCAGTCACGATGGCCAGCACCAGGAATCGAAGCCCGATCCTCCCGATTACAAGCTGAGCACTCTGCCGACTGCTCTATCTCGTCGAAATATATAGTAACAGAGAGATAGAACTGAATGTATGGAATGAGATCATGAAAAATGTGTGGTGCATAAATAACACTTCTGTAGTGCTAACCATTGCCTCTGCCAACACTTTTAGCAGAATAAACGAGAAACAGATGTAGTTATAAATCGAGCGACCTAGTAGCCTGCACAAAATAAACTTAGACTCATTCGCGCGACAAGTCGCCTAGTGTGCGGCAGGGCTCTCCGGAACATTTGCACCAAAAAACTGAAGTCACGGCAATCGGTGACTCAAGTTTGGAAAGACAAGACCTCCCACATTGAGTGAGTTTTTTTCCAGAGTTCTTACTTTATTCATACAGGCAAATGTCGGAATGGTACCTAATCTAAGGTCGTAGTTTCTTTTATTATTTTCCCAGAAGAGTGCTCGTCTAGTTACGTCATTCCTCCGACTTTTGACGGGGATAACCATATATGCCTGTTCAAGTTACTATGTAAGCTGAATACTTAAATTAGTAAATTCACACAACCCCCCACTTCACAATAACGAACGTTTGTCTGATTATTTGACTGATCTAGACACGTTTTTTGATCAACGCTTTGTGAAGAAATCTTATTTATTATGGGAATTTTTCATTTTCTTTTACTTTTATTACGAAACAATTAATTTTGTCTCTGGTGTTTCATAGTTCATACTGGGAACAATACGACTTCTTTCCCCTAAAAATAAAGATAACTTCATGCGAAAGAAGACGTACGTCCAACGAGCATAACTTTGGAAACAATGTGATTATGGGAGGTGCAAATATAAAAGGGTAGATCGTCAATCCTGCAAAAGAATTAAACAAAAAGGGGTCTTTTAGTTAATGAGCGAATGACATCTTTTGGTGAGCACTCGTTTTGGATAAATATTAGTTTTGTCTATGAGCTGGAAAACGAAAGATGGTAGAGCTATTGGGGGTTGCGAGAGTGAACCTAGGCTCTTGCGAGACTGAGACTTGACCCGTAATAATTAATTTAAACATGGGATACAAAACAGGATGATGGAAAACATGACAAGTCGGTTTTTATGGATTGTCAGACCACATCAGCGGAACGTGCCGAACGACGCACCGGTACAACATGTACATCAAGCTAATATTTACAACAATATCATGTCTACACTCCAAAATTGAAATTTAACAAAAACACAACACAACACAGAACCATTCATATCTGAAAACATTCAACTCGCCTACGCTTCGATGACAGGTCACGGATAGTAACGTCACTGGATTTCAAAAGTTCTTTAGTCCACACACGGTGATTCAGAAGGAACTCAATGTTGGTAAGGAAGTTCTATTAAATGTTCATAACCACAAACTTCACAATCTAAGAAATGTCTAAGTTGTTCATTAGCCTGATGGAACTGAGTCTCATTGAAAACAATAGCACAATCATATTTCACTAAGTCAAAAATGCTTTTAGATGCACTGCCAGAATATCAAAATACGAGAATTAACGAACTTAAACTTTTACTTCTAACTGCCGGCCTGTGCCTGTTAACGTTTGCTTACAAGCATCTGTCAACTAACTTCTGCCTCAGCCTATTAGCGAATGCCTCTCTCTCTGCTTCTGCCTGCCAAGTACGCCTCGATGAAGTGAGGATTTCTTGTTTATATGAATTTGGAAATTCTCGTTTTCTTTCATTTTCAGGGAAAGGTAGTCGGGATTTCTCATGGTTTTAAGAATCAATTATTAATTTCATCAGAATTCTAGGAATATGTAAGGGAAGTGATAGAATGATTTCCACTCTTGCAGAAAAATAGATGTAATAAGATATCCAATAATTTCAACATTGTTGCCAAGGAAGAGTTCTGAATTATAGAAGGCTATCAGAGATAATGATTCTATCTTTTCCTGGAATTGTTTTTCAATGTATATCCTGTACATAATTAGAAATGTGCTGTTTGTTACTATGAAGTATTGAGTTTCTTACCCACTATTTCCTGTTGTTGTACGAGTACTTTTTACGCGTGAGAAATTATAGTATTTCTTCTTCCTCTGACCTGATATTATGGTGAGTAATTTTTTGGAATAGGACGATGACACTACCGGGTCTTTAACATTGTTCTTGTTACTAGATAACTAAATATTGTCATGTGAATCTTGGAATGTAATAACATTCAAAATTCCCTAATGTTGTCAACCAATGTTCTCTGATCATGTCTACACTGTTCTACACAATCATTTTATTTTACAAATCCTAATTTACTACAGTTAAAATACTAAAAGTTGCATGTGTATAAAAACAGGAAAATTCCTTAAATCCATGACGCTGATGTCACAATACTTCATGGTATTTCAGCTTAAATCGCCTGTCTAGTATCTACAACTCTGGCTACAATGAATCAATGAGCTACGATTCATTAGAAATAGATCTAACTATAAATTGGAAGTTTAGCTACTCAAGTCAAACTGAATTCAAAACTAGTATTTTCCACATGCAAATTTTGCCTTAAAAGTTAAATTTATTTTAAAAATATTATGATTGTCTGGTGTCGTGTCACATAATGTTCAATTGGAGACATTAGTTCGTGATTCCTCCTCAAATTGTTCTGAGATTGTACATTTATTTACTTCTAGGTGAAACTAGATCATATTATTAATTTGGATGCACGCCATCGTGATGCACTCAGATTCTTTTCTTCTTTCCCAAAGAATGTAAACAATTGGCGATACTTCCGTCCGAGTCCCCCCAGTTTGTCTTATAGGGTCTCTGGTAAAAAGGGTGCTTTTATCAGGTGATTAGATAACTATTTCAAAACACAAGAGTGTAATAATTTTAGTGCTACCAAAGGTTTAGAGAGTGCTATCAGTTGCAGAGCTTGTGGTGCTCTGAAATCATAGCAGTACTGTAAATCTTAGGATATCAAGAATATGAAAAATAATTTTTTGGATATGTATTTTCCTACAAACTATCACCAAAATGCTGTGTGCTTCAATCTTGTTAAATTAATTGAAAGTGCATTGTTTTGCATTCTTAAAAAAAAAAAGGACTGCGAGAGAAGTGAAACTTGTCTCCGGTTTCATAAACAGTTGTACCTTAAAAAATCACTGTCCATCCAAATAGCCCTTGTCTGATTAAAGTACTCATTTTAAATAAGAATTTATTTATTTTGAAATAGACCGAATAATTATTTGTTCGTTGAATTAAATTTGAATTTAATTTGTAGAGCCCTTAGGCAACTTTGGCTCAGGCCGGATGGATGATGATGGGATAAATTGGTAGAATGAAGAAAGTGGGAGGAAACAAGAGCATTCACGCACACAGTGTTTGTCCTCCACAAAGCCCATATGGCATGAGCAGGGATCGAACCGACGATCTCCAACACCAGAGATGAGCGCTGTGCCATTTAGCCACCGTGGTCCTTATTTTTTCGTTATTCACGTTCCGATATGTTCCATAGACTTGTCTTACATAGTGGGTGTTCATTTCATTGTTCAATTTCGCGAGGTCCAACCGTGAGGTCGAATTCCGATGGCAAGGTCGAGGTTAAAGTTCGATCGCGAGATCGAGGTTGAGTGAGGTCGAAGTCCGATCGCGAGGTCGTGTTGGAGCAGCACACCCTTCGTGAGCAATCCACCACGTTTTGTTCAGAGCGTGGGCTTCTAAAGCGTTACCATGAAATCAGTTTCGATATTCACTATTTGTTCCCTAGGCGTGTTTTCGACATTGTACCCTCTTAGCCTGACTGAAACTTTCGGTTTTGATGATAAAGTGTGACACTATTCTCAATTTGATCTTTTCGTTGTTGGTTGAAAGTAACGTACATAGTTTTCATCATCAGTCACGATGCGGCTCAAAACTTCCTTCCCTTCCTCCTTATGACGAGTTCCTTTTTAAACTTCGTTTGACCATTTTAATAACTGACTTCGGCCGATACGAGTGCAATACTTAACAAAATCACAAATATCCATTCCCCAGTCGGGGTTGGAACGCGAAACATCTTGGACGCTAGCCAGGATGCTTCAGACTTCACGACCACTGAGGTAGACTCATAAGACTTAGAAGCGTTGTACACACGTCGACACACCATTCCTTTATTTCATGTGTCAAGTTTCTGGATACCCATCTCGCTGATACTTTTGCATACTGCAGCTTAACTCGTATGATGAAATCAGTTGATCCAATACTCACATGCAATTACTCGGCCAGTTCTTTGATAGTGGTACCTTTGTCTTGACCAACATTTAATCTGTAGCTTCGTACCGACCAGTACCGGTATAATTGCGTTGCCTTCTTCAAACTTACACGTGTAATCTTACACTTGCTTTAGTGATATGCAGGCACTAGAATACTGTGTTTTAATTCGACGGTGGATGTCGATAAGTTTATAACACCTTAACTAGTACGTAAACGGATGACTCATCGCTGCTTTTTCGTGGTGTTATCCCCCGATGGGGATAAACAGCTATCACGTGAGAGTACTTATGGAACGTTGGGACTGCGAAAACAACATATATATCATATTAGAATACTTATCTACCTACAATTTGCAGGAAGAACAGTTCACCTAGTGTACAGTACAAAATTCAAATCAACTTTCAAGCTTATTTACTACTCTCTCCTCATATATAGGAAACGGATGAACAGTTGCTACAAAATAGTAATTAGTGGGGATTTTGGGCTTTTAATATTGGAAGAAATTTATATATTTGGTGGACTTTTACATTAATGAGACAACCGTGGGAAGAGGGTACCTGTAGATATTATTAATATCGTTCAGATAATGTATTTCATACAACATTTAAGTTTGTTTATTCGTATCAATGTTTGCCACCTTGTTTATTTTACTTACGAGTGTTCCCTTTTAGTACTGCTGGCAAGATGTGGTATTTTTAATTCTTTATTAGATTTCCCATTCGACCACACATTTATTTGGATCTTTCGCTTGCAGATTTCCCTTACGTAATACAGTGCTGTTTTTCATTTTTTAAGAAGTTCTTGCCCATGTTACGTGTAGTAAGTTTACTCTCATGTTCTTCATTGAGATAATTTGCTGGGGAGACAAGGAGATTTGGGTCCTACTATTGGCCATCCTGACCGATATTTTCCAGAGTTTTCCTTAATTTCACCATGTGAATACGTAATTTCACCGCTCATCATCATCATTTGTAGGTTCATATTCTTTTGTTTTGTTTGAACCGACAACATTTATCTTATTTATTTTTCAGGTGTTGTATGAGAGAGGTACACTTTCTGAGAAAACCAAACAGTTGTTCAATTCGTGCTTGATGTGTGCACTCAAGGAATCACTATCACCTGAATCAGAGTTTTGGACTGCACAGAAAACACTTAAATTTCTTGCTGAAGGAAAATATTTTTGTGAAGAAGATAAGACTGACAATGGTGCAAACTGGCCAGATCTCTTTAGAAACCAATTGTTGAATGAGGGTAAGTATTGTCAAATATTAAGGCGATAGTATATAGCGATTGCGCCCACTAACTTCTGAAAAGCGCTTGAAAGGCAGCGTGATTCGAGTCTCGCTCACACCGAACATTCTGACTTAGGTTTTCTAGGGTTTTCCCCAGTCCCTTTGGATAAAAGGATTCCCCTTCTATCTCAGACGAAGATGGCTATCTTTATTTATATCTGTCTTTAAGACATAAGGGTTATGAATCCCATAGCACCTCATTTAGTGTATATCTTATGTACTCTAGTAACTTTACTTCCTTTTAGATAACAAAACATATTTCTTCAGGACACATATTATAGTCGTTTCACAAGCTTCTACTTGCATATTATCGTATATAATATAAATACATATATATATCATGAACTTTGGTTCAATTATTTGCTTTTTATCTATTCCGTCAAGAGAGAACAATCGTCACTTAGACTTATTCTTGACGTATTTTTTAAGATAATACTTATTGTAGAAAGTTCAATATACACTTCATCTACTGGTCTTGATACCCGCGACAAACTTATGAGTGTGAAGTGGTTAGTCATAAAAGCTATGAAATTCCACTTCAGATCATGAATATTTTCTAACAGCACAAAAAGGTTCCTGCAATCTTCCCTTAGTTCATCCCGTCGCACGTCCGCACCACGATCATGTTAATTATCGAAGTATCACAAAATTTCTGTGTCTAAAAATCCTTTTATATGATGTAATATAACAACGGTATATTGCTGCACAGAAGTACTTATTCCGTTCTGCTTTATTTATTTATTTTTTATTTAATTATTAAAATCTTTTATGCATGATACAGGTCTGAGGGGTACAAGAATTTAATTAGGAAGTCCAGGAAAACAATCATGGATTGTGCTGCTGTAAATTCGGTAGATATCCTAATAAATATCCAATCCATGTTATCTATTCTAAACTATATTTTTTTAAACTCCAAGAAAATTGACGGATACTCATTTTATTAAGAATTTGACTTCGTCAGCCATGATCTTCTTACGTAGGTTCAAACAATAATTGTCCGTAGTTACCGTTACTATATTTATATATCACAGTCAAATCAAAACCATAATAAAAAAGTAATCCTTTATTTGAACAAGGTTTATGATTGAAGAGTGTAGTTCAGAAGGAATATTCATGCTGTCTGCTTCTCTAGATGATCACTAATTCTTCGTAAGCTACTTTTGCCGTACTCGATTTGCATTAGAATATTTTGTACAAGGTAACCAAAAAAGTTTTCACTATTCTAGAGCAGTGATAAACAAAGAGCAATACAGTGGACGATACGAACTTTTAGGTTCCGGAGTAAGCTCTGTCAGCATCCAACACGTTTTGCCAACGTTCCTGCATCTGCACCACAATACCCTGATGATAAAAGTCGGCAGTCTTCGAGGCAAAGAAGTCCGTGAGTGCGTTCCGCAGGTCTCCCTCATTGGTGAAGGATCTCCCACGGAGGTGGTTGTCGAGGGAATGAAACAGGTAGTAATCTGTTGGCGCAAGGTCCGATGAATATGGTGCATGGCACTCTCTCCCAGCCAAGTTGCTGAAGAGTCTCCCGGGTCCTCTTTGCCACATGTGGCTTGGCATTTTCGTGGAGGAACAGCACACCCTTGCGATTCACCAATGAGTAGAGGTCAGCAGTGATGATCTGACGAGGTGGAAGGAGCTCGTAATGCACCACTTGGCGACAAATCCGTCATACAGAGAGCATAACCTTTCGTGGGTGTAGAGGTGGTCTTGAGGTGTGAGAACAGGGTCACGTGGCGACAACAAATGTCTGGTACGCTTGGGAGTGTAATAGAGGACCCAACTTTCGTCACCAGTGAGCAAGCGATTAAATATGGGTGTGTTCAGATGCCGAGTGAGCAAGGACAAACAGGCTGTCACTCGTTGTTCCTTGTTGGCTGCCGACAATGTGTGGCGTACCCACTTGCTTAACCTGTATGACTTCTCTAACCCATGTAAGTACAGTCTGACTGTTTCAGCGGAAACATGGAACCTTTCTGCATGTTCATCACACGTTAGACCACTGTCCTCCTCGATGGCTGCTTGCAGGGCCTCATCATCCAACATATGTGCTCGTCCACTGTGCAAGGTTCATCAGCAAGGCTCACATCTCCCAAACGGAATTTCTGGAACACCTAGCGGTGCGTTCGTTCACTGCATTCTCACCAAATGCCTGGCATATGCGGCGACTTGATGCGGTAGCTGACAGGACCACTTTAGTCTACAACAAACACACGCGAACAAGCAGCTTCGATACCTCCATTTCTTTTTTTGCACTGGACGAGCTATGACTGCTGTGTGTGAGCACCGTGCCTGTATTACTGAAGGTCGTTGGTCAGACTTACTCCCGATCGCCTGGAAGGCACGTGCGTCATTTTATTTCCTCTCTGTGAGCGCATGATTAATGGGACGGCAAAAACGTTTTTGGTTACCTTGTATAATAACGTTGAAATAGATGTCCAAATAACACAGTTACGCCAGCAAGGACGAAAATTTCTTACGCAGACATGAATTAAACGAAGAGTAGTAAGTGACATTTCTTAAATAACTCATGGTTCTGAGTCAATTTCACTCTAATAATTGTAATTTTGATGGTATATGTAATCGTCATCATCATCATATTCAGCCATTTTCTATCCACTGCTGGATGAAGGCCTCTCCCTTTCTTTCCACATATGTGGGTCTGCTGCTATCGGTCGGTCCGTGTAGCTCCTGAAAAACGCTTGATTTCATCTACTAATTTTGCTTTTGGACGTCGTCTCGGTTGTTTCTTTTCTCTATGAATCCAATGTAGTACACTTGTCGTCCATCTTCCACCTGTTCATCTAGCTATGTGACCGGCCCATTTCCACTTCAGCTTCGCAGTCTTGATAATATCTTCTTCTACCTTTGGGCATGAATCCATTAATTTGTTTTCATGCCCCCTCCTAGTTATTCCTAGCATGCATCTCTCCATTACTTTTTGTGTGACTCTTAATCTTTGAGTCGTTTGCGCATTCAGTTTCACAGTCGTACATCATTGCATGTAAGACACATTGATTATAAACTTTACGCTTGAGACACATTGGTAGTTTGCTTTTGAAAATAAAGTGTAGCCTTCGAAACGAACTCCACGCCATTTTTCATCTTCTGACTTTATTCCAACCGTCAACTTGTCATTCGATGTTTTGAGCTGGCCTAGGTAAACATACTTATCAACTATGACTATTGTCTCTTCGCTAATATTTATTTCCTTCTTTTCAGCATGTTGATTGTGCATTACTTTTGTTTTATACTTAAATGCATTTTAAGATCTGTTTTCAAACTCTCATTACACAGCTCTTCTATTCTGGTTTGTAGTTCTTCTGCACTTGAAGCAAACAGGGCTATATCATCATCGAATCGTAGGTGATTAATTTTGGAACATTCTTTCCAGGACAGCTGAAAACAGTTTTGGAGAAATTGAGTGTCCTTGCCTTATCCCTTTTCCAACTTTAAATTTTTCACTGTCTTGATGCAGTCGAATGACAGATATGGCAGTCGAGTAATTGTTTCGCAGTAACTTGATGTATGCACTTTCGATGCCTTGATGTTCAAGTGATTTAAGTACTGCTGTCAAGGAGTCTGAATCGAAAGCTTTTTCAAAATGTATGAATCCTTGACATAGTGGAAGTTCATGTTCATTAGTCCTTTCTAAAACTTCATTTAATACTTGTATGTGGTCCATTGTACTAAATCCACGACGAAATCCGGCTTGTTCCCTTCCCTGGTTAAAATCTAAATCTCGTTCAATAAGATTCAAAATAACTGGTGAACAATTTTATAGAACTGACAGTAAACTAATTGGTCTGTAAAAAGGTTGATTGATTTAAATTGCAATTAAAATCAGATTATTTATTTGAAAAAAAAAATCAATGATTTAAATCACAAAAGTAGAAATAAAGTGTAGTATTTTTAACTATTCTTTTGTTTGAGTCAAATGTACGCTTGAAATTTACATTTCAGTCCTTATGTGATGATAGGCTCTTACGATGTAAATTCAAACCAAAGTGATCGATCTCGAATTTTAACTAAGTATTTGATTAGTTCATTTCATATTACACCCGAAATCTTAGAAGAGAACGTAGGAACTCAATTTTCATTATAAATTTACAGTTTGCATTACAAATACGTTTATTTTTATAGTACATATGAAAACTAACACACAGAAAACAGAAAATCTGGCTTTTGTGTACAAAACAAAAACTGTTGTTTCGTAGTAGCATTACCTACTGTTTATTACGAAAAATGCATTTATATTAAATAATTTCTTCACAAATTACTCAAAAGCAATTTATTCTTGGTGGTAGTATAATGTTTACTTACGTGTGTGCTGATTGCTGAAGAATGAAAATGCAAAGCTACGTTTATCCATGATTGATTTGTAACTATTAACTCGCATTGAATTGAATTTTACCTAAGGCCTTCAGGTAACTTTGGCCTTTAATTGCTTTTAGGCAACTTTAGATCAGACCGAATGAATGATGAGGGGAGAATTAGTGTGATGAAGAAAGAGGGAGGAAACGAGAGAACCCTGAGTAAACTCACAAACACGTTTTCTGTTCACCACAAAGCCCACATGACATGAGCCGGGATCGAATCTGGGGCCCCACGGACCAGAAGTTAGCAATCTACCACTGAGCTACAGCGGCTTCAAAATAGCTCTCATACTTTATGCAATAATGTCATAGGGTGTTACCAAATTGATAGTACAATTTTGAGGGCTGAAAACTGTAACTGAAATAACTAAAATATATGTTAGAAAACTTAAAATCGTGGAGCATTTCGTGTGGAAGATGTAGCGTAGAGAAAAGAGGCAATTGTGATTATAAAATTTGCATTTGCGTAGGAAGAAAGGAAGACAAAGTCACCATTTTACAAGATAAGTTGATGCATAGAAACATTGTAAATTTTTTCTTAACTTAATTACGGCATATACCCCTCTCCAACCACTTCATTCATTTTATATCGACGAAAGTAACGTAGAAGTTTCCTACATGTTAACTTACCTTTGTAGAATATAGCGTAAGTAATGCCATATCTTCCTTTCTTTTCAAAATTATTACAAGTTGTTGTAATTGCCTATTCGCCATGGCTATCTTCTGTAGCGAACACCACATATTTATGAATTTTACTTTAGTTGTAACTGATTAAGGTATTTGAAAAGGAGAAACTAACTTAGTAGCTGTTTTAGTGCCTAAAGTTAGTTACTTAAAACTTTTGATTTAAATAAAAAAATCAACAAAAATTATTTTTTTGAAAAAAAAAAAAAAAGTTTTTTTTTCCAACCCAAGTATTTAGTTTTCGACGCGTTCTTTGTCCCCTTTCTTGTACAACAAAATAACAGCACTATGTAACAGCGAATGACAGCAAGTATATGTAATATATCCTGTATATACAAATCATTTCAGATTATTATGGATTTCCGATTACTTAGGATTATTTGAACATCCCCTTATATATATATTTTGGAATAACTCAATACTAGAGAAATAACAAAATTTTCTCTTCATGTATTTATTGACATGAACGTTCTTCTATCATGTTCTAGAATTTCGCTCTGTTTAGAGTTAATTCTTATGTTGATATTGATGATTGATATATATATATATATATATATATATATATATAATAAATAATAATAAATCACAGCCATATTCAATCCACTAGTGGATGAGGCCTCTCCCCGAAGGGAGGAGTTGGTCTACTGCTCCCACGCTGACCAGACGGGTTGAGAGAGGAGAGCCGAAGCTCTCACTGTGATCGCCACTGATTTTTATTCACAGCAGCT
>JAGDQP010010929.1:0-37938 GCA_022664845.1 Lepisma saccharinum
ATACTAAAACCTGGGAAAAAATATTCCAATATTGTACCGACAGATGTCATTTTCAAGGTAATTGACCGTTGTTAGGCTAGCTTTTCTTGCAGGCATTAGCCGCGTGCTTTGCTTGCGATTTCTATTGAGTAGTCAAAAGAAACTAGTGTTAGGGCTCATTTTCATGAAAGCTTGCGTTGCTTGCTTCACTTGCGATTTGGGTGAACAGCTAATTGAAACACGTGTTACACTTACCTTACAATCAAACACGAAATAAAACATGTGTTTCAATTGGCTATTCACCCAAATCAACACAAGCTTTCATGAAAATTACTTAAACACGTGTTTCAATTGGCTACTCACCCAAATAGCAAGCAACGCACAGCTGCATGTAAAGCTAGCCTTACGTGAAACAGCATTGCCCCATCTAGCATAATTGTGCCAAACCTAACATAATTTAAACTGCTTAAGCATCTATCATAGCTTTCTCAATGGCGTAACTAAGTGATTCAGCGTGGTCCGCAACTTTCAATTGGTGCGCCCTTACTCATTAAAAAATCTTAACTCAGCGCAGAGTTCCCGCCAGGGGTTTCAGTTTGGGGGGGTGTAAAGTCAAAATTGAGGGGTGTAACTGAAGTTTTGTATGGTTTCTCTCGATTTTTCACATCAGAAATTTTAAAGTTGGGATGTTGTCGAGACTTAGGGGGGTAAACACGCCCCACAGGGGGTCTGGCTGAATCACTGCCTACGCGCCCCCAAAGCTTAAGCGCCCGGCTGTTATTTGTCATAATCTAGCACAATTCTTAACTTTAGCTGAGGAAATGCAACGCTCGCTCGCTCTCTCCCACACACACGCTTTTTGTTTCGGAAGCAAGGTCGTAACTAAAATGCCGCGAGACCCCGCATTGGGGGTAGGCAGATGTCCAGGGAGCTTACAGGTGACATACAAATCGATGAAAAATTAGTTACTGACAAACCCAGCAAAACCCGGCAACACTGTTCTGCACAATCTGTATATTATTCGAGGTGTGTGATTTTCACATGCGTCAAGAAATTGCAAATCGAAAGCGAAGCATACAGGGAGCGCATGCATGAAACGTTAACCTAAGTTCTTTGAACGTTGCATATCGATCACTTAAATAAACATAAATCTTATTTTCACAATTTATTTAATTTCTTGAAGGCATTGTAATTTTCTTTAAAAAGTTAGTTTTAATTTTAGTAAAGAAAATTAGATAACACATGCATTTACCTTAGACTTCTTTTAACGAATAAAATTCGTATTGGTGGTGTATGCAACGACACGGCGTCTGATAATTTCACTTAACTTTCAAGACACTACAGAACCAAATTAGATGCAGAAAATAAGCTACTACAGGGACTCGTAGAGACTTCAGCGCCACCCAGCGAGTTGAACTGTAACGTTGTGTTCAAAGAGTGAGAGTGTGTGTCCACTAAACATGTGAAGATCTCTCGTACTTATTCTTAATTAACAAATTGTGTGAATAGGCACTAAATTATTGACTTATGTAAGAAGTCGTTTGATTTAAGACAAGATGTGGGATCACTCGGAGCTACGCCCGACAGAACAAACTCCTGTTTCTGTCTGCTTTAAAAACGTTAAAACAAGTAAGTATACTTGTATATTGAAATTGTTGCTTCCTTTTGGATAAATGTCAATTGGGTTAAGGTGTTAAATTTGAAAGTGTTTTTTTTTTTTTTTTTGGAAAGTAGATGAAAATCAAGATTATTGCTTAACGTCTTAATGTAACAAACGATTGTAATGTATAGTATATAATAATAATTCTTGCTCCACCATTTATTTTTATATAAAAAAGGAGAAGCAAGTCGTTCAAATGGTTACTGTCCTACATTTTCTTTATGCTACACCGGAACCTTATGAATGCAATTTATTTTCATTTGTCTGGGTCATACTCCAACTTTCGCAACCATAAAGTATTGCCGGATAATATGACTACATGAAATTGCTCCGGCTATGCGTGGGATTTGAAAGTAAATGGGTCCACCTGTAAGCCAAATCCAGATTAGTAAATGGGGAACCCCTTTTCTAACCTAATTAACATGCTTCTGGGTATGCAGCCGATCGAAAGCGACGATTCTGTGCTGACCCATAAACTAACGCTATATACATATACCCCAGGACAAAAGGAATAGCTGAAATAAACCAATAGGTTCACTTGAGCACCTATTTATTACTCGGGCCAGAACCCAAGAGAAAAGACCTAGATACTGAAGATGCAGGCTCTTTTATAGTCTGCTCTCATGGCGGTAAGAAGGCTTCCGCCGAACCAAAATAGTTTTATTGCACACATTTCGCATTTAGAAAATAATAAATTACATCAAAAGTTTCCATATTAATTATACAATTATTTAATATTTTATTATTTCTTAAGGCCGCTTTAGACGACAGCATTTATGCTAGGATGAATCTTGCGATTAGCAGTAGTGCCAGAGTGTGAAAGCAAGAATGCTACAATAGGGCAAGATGCTATGGTATAAATCCATAACTTTTTTTCTTTTCTGGCACACTGCTTTCGCTAAGATTCATCGTACGAGAAATTTTCTCGTCTCAAGCGGCCTTTAGTTATTGTCTCTTTACTTGTAAGTAGTTTTGGCGCGAACTACTTATTTAGTGTTCTTGCGCCATGTGATACGGTTTTCTATACGCACACACGTATAATTTCGAAATCATATCGTCTAAAGAATAATTTTGTCCCACATCTAATGTAAATTTTCTTTTCTTTTAGATATATCCAAAAGTCTTTAGTATGACAAATCCTTCAACAGTAACTTTTACTACATATTTTTCCAATCAAAATTAAAAAAAAAATATTAAAAAAAAAATCAAGATTTGCCGAAAGGGTGAATTTATATAAAATTTCTGGAACGACATAGGCAACCAATTAATTTACAACATATAGCACTCGCCAAGTACAAGGGCTGTCACACGGAAGAATAACGGTTCTATATACTTTCAATTTCAGTTTTCGTTATTTATATTAAGGCTCAATCCAAGTGGTTTTCCCACCTTATCCGTTTTACTTCAATTATTCAAATTCCAGTAGAGGAAAACAGAAATTAACTTCCACTGACCGAAGATCGTTTCGTCCTTTAATAATGAGTAGAATACATTATGGCCTGGACTACGGCGCTGGATAAAAGATTCGATGATATGATACCAAGTATATGAAAGGAGGATAGGGATAAGTTGGGACATCGTTCAGTCTCAATTTTTCTACTTTTTTATTTTTATTTCTTTATTTGTGAAAGATTTTGTTCAACGTTCAATATTTCATACGCTGTTATGAAGGTATTACGGACGTATAATAATACCTTTCTTACTACGCTACCACCCTGAAAAGAACTGCAGGCGTATACTTGTAAAAAGTTTTCATCATATTACGCGCAAGTAATTGCACTTGTTATCAATAGATGGCTCTGCTCTTCTTTGTTTGGTGATGCCATCTGTGGAATGTAATATGAACACTTGGGCAATAAAAAATCTTCCAAATAGACATTGAATTACAAAGAATGGAAAATGCATTAAGAATTAGTAAAAACTTTGGTAAACTTTATTTTTATATGGGCCAGTTTAGTAACTTTGGACTTCGGCCTGTCACGATTTGCCTTTAGCTTTTAAGTGTTAAAATCCACACCCAACGGGACTCGAACCCGGGACCGTTGAGTCGATAGCCTACCGCCGCAGACCGCTCGACCACCCGGCCGGCTTAAGAATTAGTATTAGAGTGTATCGGGAAAAACTTTTCGTGGAATATTCCACTGCTCTAGTGATAAAAAGTGCACATTGGTGGCAGAGACCTTTTTTTAAAAAATAATTAAATAAATAAATAATAATATATTTTTTGGAGGTCGTCCTGAAGTTCGGGATTGACATTGAAAATTTTATAACAGGATGTTTTAACATCCCGTGCAACCTATTCCTAAAAATGTGCATTTTTTACATTTTCGACACAGTTTTGTCAGTTACCGACAATTGTTGTGTTTTGATACACAATAGATATACAACAAATGCTCAGGACCATTCTTAGGAGGTTATGGAAGCTTGTGCCTCAAATAATATTAAAAATGTCCTTATACTATAAAAGCATATTTCGCTTTAAGAGATTTCTGTGACAAGCGCACGAGAATAATGTAGGAAGACGCTAACGGTGTCTTTTCTCCTTTGGAGTCCTATGAACAAAGGACAATTGAAACCATGGAACATGGGAGGAGAAAGTGGAGAGTAGCGTTTGTTTCGACTGCTACTGACTCTTCATTTGCCTTGTACTGGGGTTCACGTGTGATCAGATCGGGCGAAACGAAAAATAACTACTCAAGTAAGACAATAACTGGTGGTCCTGTTATCGGTAGTCCAAGTTGTTAGCCCTTCGTCAGATGAATTCCATGCTGCAAAGTATTCGAAGCTGTGTTGCGTGTTATTAAATCTGTGCTTGCATGTTATTAGGATCTGTAGAAGAATTGCACGTTCAAGAATATCGGTAGACAGCAAACCCTCGTTTTCCATGATTTGAGTGGAAAGAGAGACCACTTTCTTAGAGTAAATTTTCATCGGAGAAAAGATGAAAAATTTCCGTTGTAAAAAGATGGGAGTTATGGTAGTCCATTTGAATGGGAATGTAGACATATATGTTTTCGGTGAATTCCCATCTACTCAAATAAAGTTGTCATCTTCTGAACAGGAAAAGCGACGAAATAAAATGTTGTAAATATTAAAAGATGCAAAAGGGACCATTTATTCATAAGCAGGAAGAAAAAAAAGTAAAGTACTTATAAATGAAAAATAATTTTAAAAACTTAATCTCGGGGAGATTTGAATCTGGTACGTTCCGATCAGCTATCCAATGCCTTATCCTTCAGTCAGCCGTGCAACTGCAAGCATATGCCTTTGTAATGGTTTCTTTCATCTCGTCAGGTACTTAAGAACAATATTAAAATATTTCTAGTACATATTTTATTCCAGAAGTCTTCTGGTATATTTTTCTAACATAAAAGTTTTTAAGTTTTCTGTTGTCATTTCACAGTATGCATTGGTGTTTCGGTAACCTCCGCAGTTACAATGGCGGACAACAAAGTTGACTCATGGCCATGGCCCATGATGCATTGCAAATCGGTCTAAAAAAGATGATAAATTGCTGTTTCAACCTTGAAGAATCAATCAGAAATCGCTCTTTTAAGAGCACATTTTCCTTCCAAGGTGAGAGGGTTTTGTTTAGAAACCTCTCTTTTTCGATTGAAAATTCGGCTCTAAAAGAGTTAAATTTTCGCTCTTTTGATTTAGTGTGTAGAATCAGTGCAACGTCTCTTCTTAAAGCTCCAGTTCTGAAAGCAACAGCAGCGATGTTCTCTAGAGCAGTGTTTTTCAACATTTTTATACTCACGGACCGGCAACTTGAAGCTATAAGAAAAATCATTTGCGGACTCGGAAGATGCCATTAAGTTGGAGGTTTATCTGACGTTCAAAGGATGCCAGTATATTTTTCATATTCTAGTTGTCTTGGAAAGGAAATGTAAACTTTAATCTCAATTTTGGACTGTCGAAATCTACAAAATGAGTGTTCAACAACTGGTTATATTAATTGGTCGAGAACCGTTACAGCAGTTTCGCGAACCGGCGGTTTAAAACCACTACTCTGGAGGTAGGCGACGTCGACGATTGAGGTTACCAATTGACTATAGATGCTCGGTTGAAAATGAATCATTTTGTTATGTCTGATTTTTGGTACGCTTGCAAAGAATAGATTTTTCGATTACCGTTGTTTTCGAAACACGTCTTTTTTTTTCTGCACTGCAACTGAATTTCTACTTTTGTACTTGCCTTTTTACATATCCTTCCGACCATCTCTGTTCTTTGGTCTTGGAGAAACAAACTCTTTCTTGTTTAATCTTCGTAAACAGAGTACTTGCTGGTGCAAATGTCGAAGAGTCTCCTTTTCGCCTCTTGAACGGTCAATTTTTCTACAAAACCAGGCCTTGAACACTTTGAAGATTTGCGTATGTTCTGAAATAGTTTGTGAGAGTCCGATATCATTTGAAAAACTCGTTGTAAACCCAGCACAAGTAGAAATGCTTTTATTCAAGCACTTTCCCTGCAGTTGACTTAGCAATCTTAGCAACGGGGGCTCTATTAAATTCGTTCCTTCACTTCTACCTTTTCCCGTTGAAATGCCTCATTACATGCCAGTAAACTGGAATATAATATCCCTTCAATTATTCTAGAGATCCTGACAGTTCGACTCTTACATCTCCACGTAAGACACAACTGTTTTTCTTCATCGTGGCACTAGCACTAAAGATCGTACACGGAGGAAATACACTAACAACACACAAGCACAGATTTAAAATAACACAGCTTCGAATACTTTTCAACATGGAATTCATCTGACGAATGGCTAACAACTTGGACTACCGATAACAGGACCGCCAGTTGGCAGTACAATATTATTGTCTTACTTGCATAGTGATAGTTCTTTTCCGTTTCGCCCGATCTGATCACCCTTGAAGCCCAGTACAAGACAAATGAAGAGTCAGTAGTCGTCAAAACAAACGCTACTCTCCACTTTCCCCTTCCAGGTTTCATTGTTTCAATTGACCTTTTGTTTATGAGACTCCGGAGGGGAAGAAACCACCGTTGGCGTCTTCCTACATTTTTTTCGTCCGCTTGTCACAGAAATCTCTTAAAGCGAAACATGCTTTTACAAAATAAGGACACTTTTTAAACATTATTTGAGGCACAAGTTTTCATAACTACCGTAAAAAGAATCCTGAATTTTTTAAAAATGTTTATGACGTATCAAAGCACAACAACTGTCGGTCAAACTGATCGGTTAATCTTGGTCAAAAAGTGTAAAATGCATATTTTTAGGAAAATGCACGAGTTGTCTATCCTCTTGCTGAAAAGTTTTCAAAGTCAATCCTGAACCTCTTTCTAAAAATCTAAAAAAAAAAAAAAGTATCTGCCACCAATGCGCACTTTTTATCATTAAGGCTCCGGAATTTTCGATACACGCAGATCTGAATTGTCAGTTAAATGAAAATATGAACATACCCCAAGTTACACACTCAGATTTGGATGAAACTTGATAGTTGACAGTCTTAATAGTAAAAAAGAAGAAAAAATTGAGGTCCCACGTTTCGCAATTGCAACTAGAAGTACTGGGTGCTTCTAACGTGAACATATAATTTCTACAGATTTGACGGATCGTGATTATAACCATATCAAATGTAAATGAAATAAGGGCTGTATCTCTAACACATGCTACATACTCTGTCTGGCACACTCGATTCAATGTAGTCTTCTCAAATGGGAATAGGGACAAATGATACATCTGAAGTGTATCAAGTTACTGATGCAATTATTTTTTACATCCTTCTAACCATTCGCAAGTTATCGTACGTTACATTACATAGTACATTAGGTATAAACGTATCGTACTATCCACATATTTTTTTTTTACAGTTCAGGGCCTATACAGGACATGAATGTACCCATATGCTATGTTAATGAGATGAAGTACTTCATCTCTGCTCTGTCAGTCATGTTCGGTCACCATCTTGAATTCAACTTTTTCGAATATAAACAAGGGCAAATAACATATCAAATACATCTGAAATGTTGTCAGAAAGTCACCGATGGGAATTATTTTTACCGTATCTTCAACCGTTCATAAGTTATTACTTGTAACAAGGGGCGAAAATGACCTAATGAGATATTAACTTGCCGGTATTACTAGGCAAGGTAATAATTACAGAAATAGGATCGAGGAATTGTGATACACGAAATTTGGCTAGAATTTCAGGAGGAATGCAAAATTTGTATTTGTTGTCAAAGTCTCGTAGTGGATAAAATATGCACAAAATGCCTTTAAAAAGTAATTCTGGATAACGAAGTGCGTAAAAGACGTTTAAAAATAAGGAGAATGATATAAGACACATTGTCAGTAGAGGCATGATTATTATCTAACCAAATTCTCTAACACTTGTTTGTACTCTGAGAATCTTGTACGCTTTACTTACTTCTTGAAAAGAGAACTAATTAAAATTACAAAAAATTGTGACCGAGTGGCCGTGTTTCACTGACAGACCGCTGAATTAACATTCGAGAGGTTTTGGAATCGATCCCAGTGGCCAGCTATTTTCACTGAAGTCTTTTCCAGGTATTTTTCTCTGCCACACCAGCCAAATGGCGGAATGGTACCTTCAACATAGGCCCTGACCGATTCCTTCCTGCATATTTACCCCATTATATCCCAACGTGAGTCTTAGATGCCTGAAGGCCATAAATAAATTCAATTTTTAAAAATTAGGAAATTGGTGTACTAAAAAGTATTCTTCAGAGAGAAAAGAACTCATTCTTACTTACCCGATTGTTTGTACTTAAAGTTAAATTCGGAATTGAAGCCTCAAAACTGGAGACTGCCATATTCATAGTATACTCCGGCTTCTCGAACAATGTACGTAGATTAAGAAAATTTAAAATTTACTTTTGTTGCATCGGCACTTTCTTCGTACTTCCAAGAATCACACTGTAGTAACTTTTAAAACTTGTACCACTCTTACATTCAACACAAAGCTCAACACGCTTCAACGGACAGAATTACACTGACAACTACTGAGCAGAAAGTACTATCCACGTATGAACAAACTCATGGTATCTGAGCATTGAAATATATGACCAAAAGCTTATGATCTTCGAAGTTGCGCTGCTGTTTTCCAGGAAAAAGGGTAATAAAAAAACACTTTCTATCTTATTTTCCTGGCAACGAAAGGAAAATACCTTGACCCCGTTTGACACAAACGGGAATTGCCCTTACATTAAAAATTAATTATGCATTATTGCATTCAATAAATAACCTTGCCAACTGATGCTATTTAGCTTCCAGAAGACCAGTTCAGCAAGTTCTGCACGGCGGGAAATCACCACCTTGTCAAGGTTAGCTACAAACGACTGTGTTGAACTTAAATGTACATTAATATCACACACACATTCCGATGGTGGTTAATTTTGTGGTCAATTTTGAGTTCGAAACGAATACATTTGCTCATTGATTGAAAGAGAATAATAGAAATATGTCATTACCCGTTATCACGGTGAGTGATATAATTTGATTTGATGTTTGTGGTAAAGTTTGACAGAAATGAGTATGAATGGGTCTTTGTGTGTGAATTAAAAAGATTCGGCAAAGTTTCTTGCGAGTATTGTCACGTACACATACACGTGTGTGGCAAGAAAGTCTTTCTTTATTCAGGAAGGAAGCTTTCCTGCTGGAATTTTCGCGAAATAAGTTTCCCCCCGTTTTACAACAGGAATAAATTATTTACGCATGACGTCATTACCTTTTTGTTGTCAAAGAAAGCATCATCACCATAGTTAGGATTTGAAAAGAGATACCGAAAGAATTAGTGTTAGCACTTATATTACTCAAACGTATACTGAAATACGCATACAAAAGTACATTCTATAAATATTGTTCATATTATTTTGAGATTAACTAAGGAAGTATGACATGTTCTTAAGTAATGTTAGTGTTGTTTTATATTCTAGCACTTAGGAGTCAATATGCATTATTTAAAATTTTCGTGAGCCCCCCAAGACTTGATTTTGCACCCCCGAAAGAAAATTCCTGAAAGAAACACTGGAGGGGAGTGAAGAAAAGAGACGAAAGGGACTACGCACTTCCACCACATTGACTGACCCCATATTTAGAGGCCCGCTTTAGGGCCTTTCTCATTCTTTCTTAAGGGAAGTTATATTAATGAGATACGCTCAATGAAACCTCCAACGTTGTTCGAAAAGAATTATCTATTTCGCAGATAATTGACAATTGTAAAATGCTTGAAAACGTCCCAGATGTGTTGCACTGTACATTGTAGACACACGACAGTAAAGGTTTCAAAAAGGTCACCAGCTGACTCACAGTACTCGGTATAGAGGGACTCTAATGGGGGCTACACAAATGGCCGCCGCTGAACCGTAAATTTGGCTTCATGAAATTCTCTCTATTCTATTCATAACTCTATGATCATCACCAAAGTAGTCAACATTTCTAAAAATATTTGAACATCGTTATTTTCAGTGATATCCCTATAAGACCGACTTTTCATGTACTCGTTCGCCCCGTTTTTTGCTTGCGATTTTATGAGTTGCCAATACAAACAGACTACTTATACACGCGTTTCAATTGGCTACACAGGCAAATCGTAAGCGATGCACACGGCTAGTGCGTGCATAAAAAGCCAGCCCTAGGACTCTTCAGTATTGCAATTTTCATATCAACTTTCGGTATGTTTCGGGTACCGACAAGTATCGAAATAAAGAACAATTCCGAAATCCAGTCTACAATAAATATTCTAAGTGGACGATCAATAAACACAATACAATACAAATACAGGATCAGATCATCATACGGAAAGAATTTCAGTACTTTAATTTTCATTGCGCACTATATAGTAGGAAGGTTTATCCCTTCATTCCTAGTTCCATGGCAGCAACTTTGTTACAAAATTTTATGTTTTGTTTACTTTTCTTTTTCTACTTATCAAGCTTATTAACATTCCTTATCACACTCATCCATAAGTATCTTCAGAATTTATTATTTTGTATAGAATGATTGATGGTGAAAATCCAATATCAGTCTGGGGGAAGTTACAGCTGTAGATAAGGTGTATTATTTAAATTTGTCTACGCGTATTTAACTATTACTTCATACAATACGGAAAGTAAACAATATCAAGTTGAAAAAGAGTAATATAAATACTGTATTCCCTAAATTAATTTTGGAAGATAATTTTTTGGAAATCTTTTCAAATAGGATCACTAGCAGTTAAATCGATGACGCAATCTATTGTTTTACTGTTTTAATTAATGTGATGTCAATATAAAATGAAAAGCAAATAGTATAGTTATATTTGTGTCGTGCGGAGCCAGAGTGAACCAAGTCCACATTTGGTCGATTTGAAATCTCCAGTTGTGAATCTATTTGTATAGGCAGAGTGAACCACCTGCGTAGCCCGTAAGAGGGCGAAATTGCGTGGTAAAATTCTGTAATGGCCTGTTGCTGTCAGTTCCACACCGAACCAAATGACACAAAACATGGCAGCGAGTCAAAACGAGTGCGAAGCAGTGCGTGCGAAATGTACGCTGAATTATAATAAAGACATGGATGAGATCAGCGAAATTGGTACCAGTGGTTCTGAATATGTGCCTGATGATGAGGAAGGTAAGAATTGTCATATTTATTGATGTTTACTAACTTTAATTCCATTTTTGTTCTGTTCTTCACATGGTGCATTATGGACAACGCTAGCAATCAACGCACAGTGCCATAGTAAACTATATCCAAACTGTTGGTCATAATTAATACAAAATATATTTTGTGTAAAGTACTCTGATGGTACTCACGTATAGGATACAGGTATTTGCCAGTAAAAATGGGAGCATCAGTTATCAAAGATAAGAGCACTTTTTGTGTTTTGTTGGAGATAGTTCACTTTGGCAGAGGAAATTTCTATGTTACTTTAATGTATAGTATAACAACCTTAACTGCTTTCGTAAGAGGCTACTTTTAAAATGAGTCGTGATTCCCAGATGAGAAATTGTTTGCAGAGCTGTAAAGGAAGTATTTTGAAACGTTCTGTATTATTAATTAATTAAACCATTTTTGACTCTTAGGCTTAAGCTTGGCCAGAATCCTCAGGGATGGTACCTATCACCAAGTACAGAGCTAAAATTTGGTATTTATCCAATATTATTTCGCTGCTAAAACCAAGGAAATACCTCCTAAACGTGCCCCGACGAGCCTGACATGACCTGGTGGGAGGATCTCCCACATGTCGACTAAGAGGGAAACTACCCATGTGAAAAGATAAAAAAAATCGTTGGTATGAATAGTCTACCTTGACTGGAGTAACATCAACGATAAGTCTTCACTATAAAAATTGCAAGTCGTGATTGCATGTGTTTTATTAAGCCTAATACCGTATATTTCCGAAAAGCACACCTTTTATCTATCTTGCGGGTGCTCGAAATCGGGCTCGACTTTTATTCGCAGAAAACGAGAAAATTCTCAAAATTATCATACCCATGTTAATTAGGTAATAAACTTCAATTCACATTTTTTTCACATTTGCTGCAGGTAAACTCGTGGGTTACAACAACACAACAAAGCAATGCTTTGAAATGTTAGTAGAATAACCGTACTAAATTTCCCTTTATTGGTCTCTGTCATGACTTTCAACAATGAACGCACAGTACAGGTGGTGTAATGTTATCACGTTGTAGATTACCGCCCAGGAAACTAGAAATGAATTGGAGTGCGCCTTATGTTCTGAAATATACGGTAGATCATTCTTCTCTCTGATTCAAATTTGTCCAATAATAATGGAAAAACGTCTCTGTTCCACAGCCCATGTTCTTATTTTTTTCCTGAAAACATTGCAAAATATATCAAGCTTATACAAATTTTTGTCAGTGAGAAATTTGATTTTATTATATTTTACAGGTGATAGAAGCTCTGACGAGACCTTGGACTGTACCTCCCAGACAACAGGTGTCAGAAAGAAAGGCCGGTTTGGAAGATATCCAGGAAAATGGAAGAAGAATGAAAGGAAACGAAACGCAATGCAGGTCTTCCATACATTAGTGTCAGCGGTACATCAGTTCCTGGGAAAACTTTCCGTCCAACACACTGCTCTTGTAATCTAAAGTGTATGTCTAAATTAAGCATTAGCGACATGAAAAAAACTGAAACATATTATGGTTCAGGTAACTGGGAAACACAAACTGCAATCATAAGTACATCATTGCATTTGCTTCCGGTGAAACGAAGACGAAGTAAGGAAGCTGAATCCCACCGGTGTACTCAGTCTCGACAATATTACCTGACAAATTCTGAAGATGAGTCGGTTCGTGTGTGTAAAAAAAGTGTTTATGGAAACATACCAAATCGACAGCGCACGTATTCATCATGCTTTGAAAAAATAATCTGAAGAAGACTTGAGTGATTACAGGGGTCGTCATGTTCCAAGCAACAAAACCTCATCTGAAGCAGAGGAGTACGTTATCAACCACATTAAACCATTTCCAACGTACATCAGTCATTACGCCAAACAGCGGAATGAAGATGTAAAGTTTCTGCCCCCAGGTTTGAATTTCACTAAAATGTATAGCCTTTATGAAGAACAATGTAGAACTGAACATGTATCTCCTGTGAGTAGATGTGTGTACGAAAAAGTATTCAAAACAAAATTTCGGCTTAGGTTCAAGGAACCACAAGTTGATACGTGCAAAACATGTGACTCTATCGCGAATCAGATTTCATCTGAAATGAAGAATGACCCTAATTGTAATGATGAACTCCTCAAGAAACTGAAAGCTGATCAAGAATTGCACCACCGACGGGTGGATTTGTGAAGAGACACTCACATAAGGACTACAAAGCGATAACAATCCCATAGAAGTAATATAACATAAGTTCCTTGAATCCGGACACAGTTTTCTTCCATGCGACCGCGATTTTTCTGACATTGAAAAACGGCTGAAATTCCAAAGCTCAGTGTTCCATCCTAATGAGTATTCGGATCTGATACGAGCTTCACGTAAGAAGAACAAATTCGAGGTAACACGAATGACAAGCGCAGACATACTTTCTACAAAACCTTTAGAGCAGTGTCTTGTTAACAGGAAAGTAAATTCCACTAACGGAAAGGTTCAGTGGTTGCAGATACGAGAGATTAAAGTTGAAAACTCCAAACCTGGCATCATGTATTATAGAACATCTTTCAATATGGAAGACTACTATGAGCTTAACCTAAACAGAAATAGGACAGGACGACCAACTAACTTGGGGCTAGTACCTCTCCGCCCTTTCTATCCCTCGGGACACCAAATTACAACCGCAAAGAAGAATGATCTTACGTATCTTTTACAGTTTGTACCCCCGATACATCATTCATTTTATGCAGAACGGAAAACACGTGACGAATCTACTGACGATATAGACAGATTTCCATGTCCTAATGATTTTCAGTAACATGCATTCGTATGTATGCATTTAAGATAGAAATTTGTGTTGTTTATCTCTACTAATATTGTAATTTTAAAGAAATGTTACGAACTGCAAAGTGTAGTAAATACAAAAAAGTACATAAAAAATATGCCAGAGAGAACCATGTCCAAAAGGCTATTTTCAGTTACGGGTACTTAGAGCGTTTTTTTCACTCAACTTTCTTGTGTAAAAAAATTCTACAACCTTTGTAGTTTTGATACTGGCATAAAATATTTTATATTGTATCTCAGGAATTTTCTCTGCATCTTCAACTTTACCCTTCTATTTCTCGCATTTGTGCTTCATGACTCTTGGTTCACTATGGTCCCGCACGACACATTTATAAGGTTTGTTTCAGCAGAAAGGTATCAGAGCTGATTTTCATGAAACCTTGCGCTGCTTCCTTTGCTTGCGATTTGGGTGAGTAGCCAATTGAAACACGTGTTACACTTACCTTACAATAAAATACGCAACAAAACACGTGTTTCAATGGGATACTCACCCAAATCGCAAGCAACGGAGGCTTTCATAAAAATCAGCAGTCAGACGAGACGTCATTGACTTAACCAAGGATATTAGAATAAATGATAGGCCAAAATTAAAAAAAAAAAAAAACTAAATCTGAACATAACATTAGTCTGCCATCTTGGTCAGCAGAGCCACAGTTTAAAAGAGTGGGGGAGACTTAAGGTAAAGTAAAAGTGATCATCTTGTAAAACTGAGGTCCTACTTTCTTGTGTGTTGTTTAATTAATAGTATAGTCTATACATATTTAACCAAATTAGTATATTTTAATGTAAAGTTACTAATAAATAGCACTCTCCTAAATTGTGACTGTGCATACCAAGATGAGATTTAGGTTTCTCAATTTTGGCCTGTCATCTGATCCTAACATCCTTGGTTGAGTCAGTCTGACACTACGAGCTCTACGTAAACGATACTGGAGTGACAGTGTTTCCACTTCCCACTTCAAAAATGATTTCTCGCAACTATTTTTCTTCTTTTGAGGTCAATTGATTCAATGGAAAAATATTTAAATTAAAGAGTTTTTAACTTGGAAAGACTATGAGAAAATTTCTCTTATCGAAAGTGCTTTTTAAAATCATTTCTCTGGTATAATACCCCAAAATAATAATAATAATTCTTGTTTCTTTTGTCTTTTTTTTTAAAAAAAAATAAATACATTCTAAAACATAACCTAACTTTGAATCAACCAGCTGGCTATACTGATTAAAGTTTATCCAAATTCTCTTAACCCAATCCGGTGCATGTTCAAGTAGTACGCAACTCTGATTAAGTAAAAGAAATTCAGGAACGTGTGAAAGCTCTACGATATTCAATTTTACACGTTTCTAAAACCAGGAATAGAAATCATGCCTCTTGGAACGAAAGCTAACCAAAATATCCAAAAGCACTCATCGAGCAGCCGTAGCTCAGTTGATAGAGTATTAGCTTTGTTTTCGGGATTCGATCCAGCACCCGGCCGACTAAGATTTTTCCAGAGTTTTTCTGTCAAACAAGGCAAATGCCGAGATCGTATCTTAAACCTAGGACCAGGTCGACTACTTCTTGCATCCTTTCTCCTACCCTACCCACCCCTGAGCCATAGATGCCTAAAGGTCATAAATGCATTCAACTCAATAGGACTACACATGTATCACAGGAGTATACGAAAAATAGGGACAGGTTTCACGGGAACTTAAATTTAATGCCTGTGCAACATCTTAAAGCTCCAGTTCATCCCAAGGAGAAAGTAACGGGCTCCTCCTCAACAGGAAAATTCCTCAGTAGATGAAACATGCTACCACTTTTTAGTTTTTCGATAATTTTAATGATTTTTATCTCAATATTCTAAAAGGTCATATCTTTTTTAACCTACATTTATGAATCAGACAGACAGTGAGACAGCTATGACCTAAGTATGACACATGTCTGGGGAATTACATCCTTCAGCGAGCGTTCTTTCAGGGAGAGGGAAGAAGGTAGCGGCCAGGACCTTTGTCTAGGTGCTATGCAGATATTTGCATAGTGAAACTTAAACAAACCATGGAAAACATGTCAGTAACCTAGCAGTACGACTCGAGCCTGCCTTCCAATGCCGATCCAGAGTTCGTGAACGTAACCACAGGACTACGGAAGCTGGAAATGTTTTATTTTTAGCTATTCTACAAATTAGATTAATATTCAATCCATTATTTTCCATCAATGAAATCCTGTCCAAGCTCAACGAGATTAACGAAATTCTTTGTTAGGATCATAATATTATAAATTGCAATACTTTTTCCGATAGACAATGACAAAGTTGTCTTGAATCACTTAAATTTCACAAAAGATATTTTTTTTATCGTACATAGTTTTCAAGAGCGAATCCCCGTTCAAATACGCTCAGTATCACCAAGTGTGTGTGCTTCATACATTTTTCTGATATTTTGGTGTTTGAAAAACATGGCTGCAACGCTGAAATACCGAATAACTTTCTCTACACTTGCTTGAATTTTATGATTTTATTATTATTAATTCTATCGATAATAATACTATCAATAATAATAATAATAATTATAATGCAAAGGATGCAGTAACATTTGTGCACCACCTGAAGTCCAGACCACGAGCCGCCACTGGTGGTATTATCATCGTAAATTAGAGCGCTTATTTAAATTTTGTACTAAAAAACAACAACAACAACATACATACACCCCCATTTCGACACCACACACACTTGAAGGAAATTGTAAGTGTTATTTTTTTTTTATCAACACTGTGGCATTGCTGATTCAGGTGATTATATTTAATGAGTACAAGTGCAAAAAGAACACGTTGCAGTTGTTTTTCTCATGTATTTTTTCAACTGTAGTAGTTTTTTTTTTATTTAATTACAGATTGTCATGCACACAAGACTTGGTGTGAAATTTATGACCCTATTACGTCAAGTCACTTAAGCTTATCTACACCAGAAGCAGTTTGTTCTGTCTGCCGATGAATTAAACAATTTCAGACAACAACATTGTTTAATGGTTACACTTGCATTTTAACAACAACACGGAAAGGATTTATGTACATGAATATTTAGACAACATTCTAAGTACAGGATGTTTCACATTTCACGGTCAATGTGTTTATCAGGGTACAAAAAAAAAATGTAAGAATAAGTAGGTGTGTATCTGGGGGTGTATCTAAAGTGCACCCCACTTGATTGTTCAAGCCAAGCTAAACCCAACTAAAACGTTACAGGTTCACATGGAGATGGCGTTAAACTATAAACACAGCTACAGATTAAAATGTCAATATCTCTACGCCTATGACCAGAACCATACAAATGTTATCCAATAATATGTACATTCAACCGGGTTGTTATTCACACAACGCTACAGTTAATTCCACCATTGTGACTACACACGGCCGGATTAAAGTGCAAGCGAAACAAGCGGCCTGCCGCTTGGAGCGCCGAGCTTAGGGGACGCCGCTATGGCACCTAGTAGCATTTGAATATGGAGATTATTTGAATAAAACATTTATAATTACCAAAAACTAGTAATATTTAACTGTTCACCCATATTACATTTATATAATATCAAAATGAATACGATCATTATTATTTTCTAATCTCATTTGGCTTATTTTGTTGTAACATGAGGCCTGGAGCCCGATCCTTCCACTCACACCAGCACACTGGATTTTCTCTTTTATAATAAAGCCGTTTCTCCCTTCTTTCTTCTTTTGTAACATTATGTAGCGTAACAAAGTCCTTAGATTCTGTTTCTGGTCTTATAATGTTGTGTATTGTTAGCAGTGTTCCTAAGGTTTTTCCTTATTCATACTAGGCAAATGTTAGGATGGTGCCTACACATTAGGCCCTTGCTGACTACCTTCCAATATCCTCTACGTCGCCCTATCCCAGCCTGATCCTGCGAAGCCTAAAGGCCTAAATACGATTCAAATTAAACAAACCAGTGTCCCTGAATACATCTGATATTATGCCCTGTGAGGCTTTATGTGTATATGTGTGTTGCTTTAGGACAACGACTCGAAGGTCTCGGGTTCGAATCTAGGCAGGGGCATGGATGTTTGTGGATTTTAACTAGGTGTAAAGGGTTAAATCGTGACGGGTCGAAGTCAAAAGTTACTAGGCTGCCCCTTATAAAAATAAAGTTTACCATAGTTTTGTGTGTGTTGCTATTGACCAATATGTATACTCAATTTTTTTAGAGTCTGTGATTTCCCTTTTGTTACGCACCTGTTTTGGTTATCAGCGTTCCGGCTTCAGTGTAAACTTTTTTTTTTTTTTGCTTGCTTCAGTCTTCTCGTAGTAGGATATGCTTGATTATTGTTTCAGTATTTTAATGTTTGTCTTTATGACATGAGAGTTTCTCTTAGTGGTCCCCTAGTCGCATTCTGACCAGTCTCTTTAAAGCTTGAGCTGCAGTTTGTTTGGCTGCTGTTAAGTTCTGTCTTGTTCTATTTTCTGTGTCCGGTTGGTTCCAAATTTCGAGGAGTTCACCTGGATTTTACTTTGTTTCGGTTCCCCGGTAATCTCAAGTTTCCTTGTTCAGGTCTGCTATTTTTGCGCCCAGTATGACCGGACTCCTTTGTTTGCGCCCAGTATGACCGGACTCCTTTGTAAGTCCTGTACCCTGCGAATTTTCAGTGTTTAGATAATAAATAATAACAAAACATCCATTATTAAGAGGCGACTGAAGCCAAGAAACTATTATTCACGAATACACAGAAATAAAGAAAAAAAAAGAGAGAGAGAGTTGTAGGCTTATATAACAGAAAGAAAAACCTCAAAATTTAACCAAAAGGAAATGGGTACACACATATGTGTCCGTTGACACACACACACACACGAGCTTAAATTCTCACACAATCAATTAACAAATTTAACCAAGAATAGTGTTGTTACCGCACATACAATTAATGTTATCTTAATCAAGAATACCAGTAAACCACTTACAATACACAACATTATAGGAACAAAAACAGAATAGGATGATGTTGGTACACTGTATATAACTACAAAAGAAAAAGAAAATGAAGAAACTCCTTTATTTCAAAAGAGAGAACCAAGTATACTGGTGTGAATTGATCGGGCTCCGGGCCTCACAATACACTCAAATAAAGGAATTGATGCTTTCGGGCGGAAACACTGCAGCAGAAATTGTCAAAGAGCTTACCAGCTTCAAATTTATTCCCTGTTTAGTTGCTAGACACCAAATTTGGTACAAAATTAACTTTGTCAATGTGTTGCTTCAGAACATGTCTAGTTGTATGGACTTTTTTTTTACCAAGAGCCAAGAATTTCCTTCAAAACTTAAGATCAAATGAAGGTGCAAACAGTGTGATGGCTGATGCACAATAATTAGCGTCCAAACCTAGACTTAAATCCTACCTTTGAACAAGAGGGGAAAATTGTCCCGAGAAAGACTAAAAAACAATTTTCCTGCAAAAGGAAAGATGAACCGGTTACTCCAGGTTATTCTAATGACATTATCCACGAGGACATCTGTAACTTTAATTTCCAGGTGCTACTCGCGAGTAGCCTGAAGGACTACAGAAAAGACAGTTTGCGATACTTCATTTGTGATGCTCTGCATTTTCAAAATATTTTTTTCTTATTTCCAACTCAGAATTTAAATCACAATAACGGACTAATATCGGTAATGATTTAACTGATTTGAAATTCGAAGCATCACAAGACAAAACAAATGGAAACGTGTGCAATTCTTCCTTTAATTTCACTTCAGAGTAGTCATTTCATAGAGTTACGAATAAAATAGAGTAAACATTCATAACGTCACATGAAACCAAATTTACGGTTCAGCGGCGGCCATATTGAATGGCACCATTAGAGTCCCTCTATACTGAGTACTATTAGTCAGCTGGTGATCTTTTGGAAACGCACATTTCTGTCGTGTGACTACAATATACAGCACAACATATCTGGGACTTTTTCAAACATATTGCAATTGTCAATTCTCTGCGAAATAGCTGTCTTTTCGAACAACGATAGCTATTTTAGAGGTTTCATCTGACATGCGCGCTTCTCATTAATAACTTTTACTCCTCATAAGAAAGAATTAGAAGGCAATAATCGCTATAGAGGGCCTCTCCAGCCAATGTGATGGAAGTACCTTGTCCCTTCCATCTCTTGGCTTCACTCCCCTCGTCCTGAAAACAGCCTCAAGCTACCTCTATTCCATTTCTAACTCTGAGTCATTTTAGAACATTTTGTAAATCACTGTGTTCTTCCACATGCTACTCGAGTATTTGTTTCTTCTTCTTCCAGTAGTTATGTTATGACGTGCACAGCATATCACAAAATGAATTATTATGTTTCACATAGTTGTAACGTCACAATAACTGCAAAGATTACATTATGTAAGCTTTGATTCTTCGCAATTCAGTTCTTTACGCTAAAAACGAGAATAGCACTATTGTCCTTTTGTTTTATAGATGAAAATATGCTGCATGCTTACGATTTCTTATGGATAACGTAGAATCGCATGCTATGCTATGAACAGAATACTCTTTTTTTTTCTTTGAACGTCTTAGAAAAGAATAGACTCATTCGCACTTGCCTTTGTACTTGCATTTCTCACGCGACATATTATAGAAATCACATCTTGAAAACTAATGAACACATAGAAGATCAATTAAAAAATTGAACAAGAATTACACAGCACACTTGAATCAGCACAACACAGTCTATCGGATGTGAGAAACTACGCATTAGGCATCGCCCGCTTAGCACGCAAATATGAAGTATTTCTAATAAAAAAAAAAGTATTTCTCTCCGTCTTTCCCACCTACGTGGGGTCGACGTTACGGATGAATCCTCTTTACAAAGGCCTGTCCTGAACTTCTTTCCCTGACATACCTTTCTCCCCGAGATCATTCTTAACCCTATCCATCCATTTCCTCCTTGGCCTCCCTCTACCTCTCTTGCCCTCCACTTCCATTCCCATCACTCTTCTGACTACATAGTCATTTGTTCTCCTCATTACATGTTCATTCCACTGCAGTCTTCTTTCTTGTATCTTCTTAGATATCTCTACAACCTTGGTTGTTCCTCTTACTCTCACATTTCTCACTCTGTCTTCTACAAATATTGTAGACGGCACTGTTGGAAATGGCGTGGGGGGGGACGCAGGAATCACCGCACCCCCTAGTAAAATAAATTATATGTCTAGGGCAAGGGCGACGATTTCTGTGTAACTTTGGGGGGTGAGGGGCAGTCCTATATTTGTTTTTTTACCAGATAAGGGTCTGAGAAGGCACATATGATTCTCTTAATACAAATTCAATTCAGATTTGGCCAAATATCATATATTCATAAAAAAATACATATAATATTTTACATATAGTCATTAAGAAGGCTTCCCCAGGCCCAACTAATACAGAATTCAACTATGTTTGTATAACGTTGAAGAAACTTCATACGTGTTCTAATAAGAACAAAGTTTCTGCTGTTACTAGATAATAAACTTAGGAAATAACAGACACTGATGTTAGTCTATGCAGTGGAGTTACTCAGCTTTTCCAAATGGGGCTCTCTTTCTGTCTGGCTCAGCCTTCCGCCGCGCTGCTGTTTTATTGGACAAATATTGCTTTTCTTCTTTTAAATTTCGGTTCTCGATCTTGACAGGCATGGTTCAAGAAACTTCTGTCTCACCTACAGTGAGAGAAAAAAAATGAGTTCAACAAAGAGGAAAAACAGACTGTATCACATGCAAAACATGACCCATTTCGAAATCTCTTGCCCTTTTATGATAATTTAGATACCTTAGATATAAAAATCATAGAATGCTATAGAAATAACTATTTTTCGATACACCTGCAAGATAACAGGCAACAAAAGAGTAACAACTACGTAAATTCATTGCAAAGAAAAAAAAGTATTTGGACAACCCGAAATAAATGTTCTAGGTATCCTTTTGTGTACAAGAGCACTCTGCGTTGTGTACTGAAGCAGTTCACAACGTGCCAGGCATAAAGAAGCAGCATGGGGAACAAAGTGAGTTGAACAACATTGAAACTACTAACTTTCATTTTCAAATTACGTGCAGAAGGTGAAAGGTACTGAGACATAGCCATGCTCTACCGTTGGGTACATCATAAAGAAACATAAAACAGAGCAATTATTGGGGATCCGTTTTGGTTAACCAAGGAAACTATAACTGCCCGGAATGAAACCTACATTCTTCATCCTGTGAACAAAACTCACAGAGTTAGTGCTCAAGATTTTTGGCTACTTCACTTGCCTAGGATATTCAAGTTAAAGTTATATATGTGTAGATGTGTATAAAAAAATAGAAGATATGTAGCCAGAAACAAAGCATACATATCAGAAGAAAGCAGAAAAAAGAAGTTATAGTTTTCCAAGAAATATCGATATGAATGCCTGCAAGTTTGGAAGATTTTTTAGACGATACAATTTCTCGTACGATCCCCCTCGCAATCTTCTCGTTTACATTCTCTGATCGTTTAAAGTACGAATCGTACGATCTTTCATGGCATCTCCGATGTGTTCTCTAAATAGAAACGGTCCTATGTTCAGCTTATTTTCCGTTGAATCTATGGCAGCGCCACTACTGGTAATACATCGTTCTTGGCTATTCAGTTGTTTTGTTGTTGATTAAATGATTACAAGACAAAGAGAACATATTCATGTTATTACTTGATGCAGAAATTAACATACATGATGGCACAACAACTATTACAGGTATAAAGATATAAAACAAAGTTTTTAAGAAAATTGTAAAAAGGCAACAATACTGCAGTTTAGCTACTTCTGCCATAGAACACTGGAAATGCCTCAAAATGCTACGTTTTGCGTTCCTATAGGCATAAAAGTTACTTAAATGCGTGAAAAATATATTTAGAAATGTGCAATGTAGTTGAAATAAGATTATTTTCATTGCTTTTCTGGGGCTTAGTTTCGAATATGCTGCAGGCAAGATATGCGTGAAAGGACATAATATAGATGGTACTACAAATATGTATCCTTGCAGTCATATCCCCCCTCCCCGTCATGATTCTGAATAAGATATAACCTACACTTTGCGCATCCGAAATTACATTGAACAATATATTACGGAAGTAGATCTAATGTAGATAGAGTGACGACGTCAAGCCAGAGCTGGCTGTCCAAGTCCATACGTAACCTAGGTAATTAATCGTACAAACTTATTTTCATACAAGGGTTAAGACAGCTGACCCTCCCTATACATACCCATTGTGTGTGTGTGTGTAAGATACAGGTTTTCTGCACCTACGAATTACTTAAAGCTACATTACTCCTCATTTTTGTATTTTGCATGTATTTTAGTGCCTTCCGTAGCTATAGGAGCGTAAAACGTAGCATTTTGAAGCGTTTCCAGTGCTCTATGGTAGAAGTAGTTAAACTGTAGTATTACCAACTGGCCCGCATATGTATAAATAGGAGTTGATATATCGCGATCTGTATTCTTTTCAAGTGTTGTGTAATGTCACATACCTTATTAACTCAGGAATATAGTTAAAAAAAAAAAAAAAAAAAAAAAAGACTCCGAACGTATCACCGAAGACTGGGCAAATTCTTCAACGTTATTTGTGTGTCCGCATTGAAGTAACATTATTAAGTACAGAAGTAAAAGGAGCTACGACAGTTTCGCTACCCTGAAACCTAGTAGAAGTAAGATTATCTTGGTAGAATGTGGTATTAAGACAAACGGAATGTCTGTTGGCTCAAGATTCATTGTTATCAATATTTTAATTCTTTTCTATTTTTTTTGTAAATGGCCTACTGTCACAAATATCTGTGACATCATTTCCTTAAAAGCCTGAGATGTCACAACTATAAACTCCAGCAGTTTCATCATTATCCCCTCGTATCCAAAATTGTACCGTGAAAAACACTAAAATATTGTATGATTTATCGTACGAAAAATCTCGTACTATGGATTGTATACATTCTATCATACGAGAGATCGTACGAGAAATTGTATCGTCTAAAGCGATCTTAAGATAAACTTCTATTGTAGTGGTGGATATCAAGACGTGTGACGTAAGAAGAATGAAGCTTTCAGGAAGCAAAACATTGCTTGAATTGGTAAAAATGTTGGAGGGTCTGTTATGATTTGGGGTTGTGTAATTACTAATGGAGTGGCCGGTATTCATACCCTGGATACACATCTTCTAAATCCCAATTTTTTCGTTGAATTTTCGATTGTTTGTGGTGTATTTTGAGTTTTGTTCACAAAAAAGAAGAATATAGGTTTCATTCCGGGCAGTTAGATTTCTTGGTTGGCCAGAACTCATTCTATTCCGCAACGGTAATGCATGGCTTTCCAATATGCTTGGCTTGTCTGACTCGGTGTGGATTGCTTCAATACACTACGTAGACTGCTCTTGTACACAAAACGATACATAGAACATTTCTTTCGAGAGTAGTATGGGCAGGGTTTCCGCCAGGATTTTCAGTTTTGGGGGTTGTAAAGTCAAAATTGGGAGGGTGTAAGTGAAGTTTGGTACGGTTTCTATCGATTTTCACTGCAAAAAATTTAAAGTTGGGGGGTGTTGTCGAGGCCTTGGTGGGTAGCAGGGGGAGGGGGCTGGCGGAATCACTGAGTATGGGGTTGTCCAAATACTTTTTTTTGCTATGAATTTACGTAGTCGTCACTCTTTCGTTGCCTGTTACCTTACAGGTGGATCGAGTGGTAGTTAATTCTATAGTATTCTATCTAAGGCATCCAAATTATCGTAAAAGGGCAAGAGATTTCGAAATGGTCCACGTTTTACGTGTGATACACTCTGTTCTTCCTCTTTGTTGAACTTGTCCAAATACTTTTTTTACCCGCTGTATATAGTTTCTCTATCTATATGTTGTATTAGAAACTCAAAATAACGCTATTAACGGGAAACAATTTTATCCAAACAGCAGTTTGAAGGATACTCCTACTTTTGTGTGTGTTTTTCTTGTCCCTTACTTTAGTGCATATTTTTCTTTTTCTAAAATTATGTTTGTACTATATGACAAAATCACGATGAACGATCCTTAAACGACAGAAAATGAGGTTTTCAGTTTTTCTTTTCTTTTTTTACTAAATGGTCTTTATCGAATTTATGCAAGTACTGTAGGACACAAGTTTCAGGGAGGGATTTATCAACGAAATAGATTTGCCAAGGGGAAATAAATTAGTAGAATGGGAAACCGAATGACCATGTACTGTAGACATAGTAGAACCGACTTCACCTTATCATTTGGGCCTCCCATTAGGGAAGCCCACTTCAACCTGGGGGGAGGGGATGGCCCCCAAAGCCCTCCGGGATCGGCGCCCTTTGTCTAGAGGAAACATGGGGGTCGCAAACTTCGAGAGTGAACGGAATGAATAACCATTGTTTAAACTTGCGAGAAACGACTAAATGACCCTTTGTCCCGACTTGTTGAATTTTCTTGAAAGCTTAAAATACTCAGAAATATTACAAACCTGTTACTCCGCGTGGAGCAGTCGAGTAAGTGACAGTACAAAAGTGACTAATCGTCATTGGTGGAAACTTCTATCCAATGGACTAATTCATACAAAGAGATAAAAAAACATTGCGAAAAATCTCTCTCACCTCACCCCCAAACATACAGCTGTGGATGAAAGTGGTAAGAAACCATCCATTTTTGGTTCTTGGAACGGATACAGAATACATAGAAAAATCAGTACGCTATTTTAATTTTGATTGATAAGCACTGACAGTTGAAGAATGAAGCTAGTAGTTCTACTCTTTATAAAGGGCAGACATGAATTGGAATTTGTCGGCATTTGGAAGTTAGCATTTTTTCCCTATTATTCGCATATTTCATGAGCAAAATCTGTGTACGTTCCCTAGATAATATTTCTTTTGTAACTCAATTCCCGTAGCTAAATGTTTCCAGCATTTCTCGTACCATTTTTCTTTGTAAACCGCAGTTACACATGGAAGACCCGAATCACCCGGTCCGAAACTTGACCCGTATAACCCATTTGACCCGATGACACGATCTTGACCCGAGTGACTCGTGACCCGGTCTTGACTGAGTTAACTCGGCGACTCCATGATCGAATCTTCACCCAACTGACCCGGTGATCGGTCTTGTTTCTGTTGTTAGAATCAGTCCATATGATAATGTTAGATTCCTTGAGAAGTGAGTTATGTATGGAACTTCACATTTGAGAGTTTTAAAGATGTTAATGCTTCTATTCTAATACTTCAAACACAAAATTCTTTTAGAATATCCATTTCGAGGGAAAATTTGCACAACTCCGGTGGCGCGTTTGTTCTTCCTGGGGATATGACACTATTTTCATGTGTTATTACTATAAAGATAAAGATAACATGAATTTTATGGCCGGTAACAATGTTATTACTATCGTTAGGAACTTTCCGGTGTCATATTTTTTGAACTCTAGGGAGTGACACCCTGCTGCCGGTCGCCGCAGATGGAAATACACTTGAAAGGCAACAATGAATATAATAAGGAAAGAATGAAATCTGCTTCGCCCTCCGGGTCAGACCGAGTCCGAAGCATAGACAAGGTCCAAAAAGTGACCCATTTCAACTTTGCCATGGAGTCAGCCGGGATTTTCAGTTTTGGGGTGTTATGACTAAAATTGCGTGTGTAAGTAGTTTCCCAGGGTTCTTAAGATTTTTTAACCGTACAAAATTTTAAGTTGTCGAATTTGAATTTAATTTTACGGCCTTTAGGCAACTTTAGCTCAGGCCGGAATTATGATTAGTGGAATGAAGTAAGTGAGAGGAAACTGGAGAACCCCGAGAAAACTCACGCACGCGGTGTTTATCCACCACAAAGCCCACATGACACGAGTAGGGTTTGAAATGATGAACTTAAGCGCCAGAGGTGAGAGCTCTAACCGTTAATGTACCGCAGCCCCGTTCGGAAGTCAAGAATTTAGACACTCCTCACTGGGGTGGATGGCAGAATCACTGAATACGTCCTTGTTCTGTGGATCTTCAAGTTCGTTAGTCCGTTACTGATACCTTGATCTTACTAATAATCTGAAGTAGTGACGTAGCCAACACCCCTTCCAGAAGATGCGGTAGACATAAAATTCGTATAGAACATACATAAAATGACATCACTGCTTCCCCTTGGAAAAGTTCAAAGTGACAATAAATCGTTGCCACACTTTTGCTATGATGGAACATCGTGGAATCGTCTGAAGCATATTCCTCTGCCGACATTTTTGGCATCTTAGTATGTACAGAAGCACAAAAGCTTTCACGCACTATTGCAAAATTAAGTACAGTAGAACCTCTGTTATCCGAAATAAAGGGGGCGGAGTTCATTTCGGATAACCAAAATTTTGGTTTAAAAAAATGTGTATTTTTTTCAAGTTTAAAGTGTAACAGTTGAAGGCAATGATAAAAAATACACTTTTCGATTACATAAACAGACTTTTAATAAAGCTTTAAATGCTTCTACAGTTGGGCAGCTTCTTATACAACTAAGTTTACTGTTTTTTTTTAAATCTTCTATCTTTTTTCTGTTAGCATTTCAAATTTTATCCTTTTCGATTTTTTGCCGTTTCGGTTAAACGCTATTTCGGTTAACACAGGGTTTACTGTATATTGAAATATCACAAATATTTGTTGACTTGCAGAGATATGCAAAACAACAGGATGAACTTTTGTGGAAAATATTATCCTGGTATCTTCCTAAAGAAGTGCGATATTTGAAAGAATATCACTTTCTTTTAGAGAACAGTTCTGTCAAAAAATCTTTCCAGGTTTTATAAATCCTTCGTTTAACCCCGGAGAGGAGTATTTTTCTAACAAAATGTGAGTTACGAGTACAAACTACAATTTTAATTTATGTTCATAGATAATGAACACCGGAGGGACATCTTTGGGAATTTGGAAAATATTCTTTAAAGACGTGGGACAATACTTTTGTCTATATCTACAATACCCACTGTTCTCTTTTAAATTTAGTGCAAACACCAAGTTCCCTACTAAATTCCAATTTAGGACATCCACGATTCATTGGGTTTATGAAAGTGATTCAGATTTTTTTTTTCAGATCATGCCAACTATTCAGCTGTCTTTTTTATGTCTTAAATGTTACAAAACTTACTAGTTTTCGAAACTATTCTAGGCATATTACTTACTTATTCTATGGCTTATGGAACTACCAAGTTCATCGCCACAGTAACAAACCTCCGCCATAGGATTCTATCCTGGACAAGATCAAGCAAGTTTTAATCACAAACATCTCGAATAATACTGCCCTCCCAAAGTCGTCTCGGTCTTCCCAACGGTCTCTTTACCTCCGGCGTTCCAATCAAGGTAGAATATAATCTTCGCTTTTCTCCTCGCCCTACATGGCCTGCCCATCTTAGTCGTCGTGATTTCATTATCCTTTACAACATTGGGTGAGTCGTACAGTCCGTAAAGTTCTTCATTATGCAGGCTCCTCCATTCTACAGTCATCTCGTCCCGTATATCTTTCTCAAAACCTTATTTTCAAAGGTTAATATCAATATCAAGGAAGTTGAAATTAAAAATATACAGAACGGTTATTCTGCCGCTAATTTATGTTCATCTCCTAGGGTCGTACTCCAACTTTCACAACCGTAAAGTATTAGCGGCAGAATAACCGTTCTGTATATTTTCAATTTCAACTTCCTTGATATTAATCGCGAGGTTAGGAATTTAATGGACTGAATAGAAACATGCGTTGCCCGATACTAAACGACTTTTTATTTCTTCCGTGACCTCGTTTTTGCTTGTTACATATATTGACAACTATTTAAATTTGTTTATTTTCTCTGTTTACATTCTGAATTGTTAAGTATATATTTCCTTCATTCTTAGTGTTTAGACTTGTTATGTATTTAGTTTTCTCTATGTTTACCTGTAGAGCTATCTCATAGCAAGGTTCTACAAAGACCTCGGTGTTACTTTGTATTTTATCTACCGTATATTTTCCTTATAAATCTACGTCATCCGCGTACACGAACAGTTGATTCAAGTCATTCAACGGTAGTCCCTTTTTGCTCTCTTATTTTCAGAATCGCATATTCTAACCAGTGCCGGATCTAGAAATTTTCCTGGGGGAGCAAATTTTAATTTTGCCGCCCCTTCCCTCGCTCTTTTGCCGCCTTTTCCATCGTTTTTTAGCCAAACAACACGATCGGCCGACGCAACCGCCACAACATTTTCTCGCATCACGTAGTGTACTTTTGATATTTTCTCTGGAGCCTGTCCTGGCATCATAATAGTAAATACGGTCATAATTGTAATATGCCAAATTCTTTCTTCACTTTTCCTGTCAAATACGTTCTTCTATTATATAATAAGTGTGTTTGGAACGATTACTTGAGGTTAGAAAAGTTAGGTTTTCTTTTATTTAATTATCCCCGATAAGACGCAGCATTGTTAAACGTTGTCTTACGACCGTCTTTACTATTATGACCGGCGTGTGCTATTACGAACTCCAGTAAGGTAGTAGACCTGCCTATTTGACTTGACTCGTGGTTATGAATTTTAGAGATGAAGGTAGGTTGTATGGAATATAAAAACGTCTTAGCGCGCCGGTATTAAAATTTTGAAGACGTTTAGGTCTATTTCAATTTATAATTTTACTTTCTAGGAGCTTTTTTTTTTATTATTTTCAGCTATTTCCCGCCCTCTAAACGTGCCGACCGGGACGCTTGCCCCTCTTTTGCCTTCCCCTAGATCCGGCACTGAAATTCGAACACAAAGACAGTATTGATGATAATACATCGCCTTGTTTCAATTCGTTGCGAATCTCTAAGCTGGCATATTACCTATCCGTACTCTGCTTATTGGGTCTCTGAGACACATCCTCACTAATTGAAAAAGTTTCTTCGGAATTCCAAATTGTACCAGGATAGTGCATTGTTTTTCCCATTTGAAAGAATCATATTCTTTCTTAAAATCCATGAATAGCTAGTGACAGTCCCATTGTATTCCCATTTCTTCTCTAAGGTTTCTCTCAAGGCGAAAATCTGGTCCATCGTCGATCTATTTCTTCTAAATTCACATTGGTGATCTCCAATTATTTCATCTACGTTTACACTTAGGTGGGTTAGCAGTATATTACTCAATACTTTGTAGCATGCTGGGAGTAACGAGATTCCGCGGTAATTATTAACAGTCCAATTTATCATCTGTTAAATCGATGTAGTTTCTTGATTAGTGCCGTTCTTCCCGGTTTAATTAATTCGGCTGGAATATTTCTATTCCCAGTGATTTGAAAATTTTCAATTCGTTTATCGAAATTTCGACCTCGATCTCCCTAGGTTCAGGTATCCACGGTTCTGCCGTATAATTGTCAAATCCCTGTTTGTTCTCCGTTGCGTACATTAAGAAATTTGTCGAAATAACTTTTCCACATATCGACAATTTTAGTCGGATTCTCCTGAAGATCTCCACGTTCATATCTAATCATCTCTAACCTGGGCTGGTAACCTTTTCTTAACGAGTTTACGCCTTTGTATAGATTTCGTATGTTATTTGTCTTCCCAGTTTCCTCTATCTCCTGTGTCAGAATCTCGCTTTTTGTTTCTAAATCCCCGTGTGGCGCAGCGATTCACATAACTGTAGTGGTTGGTATTTGCTTCGCCGTTATTACTCAGCCATCGCTGCCTTGCTTGTTTTCGATCATGAAGCTTAAGGCAATTCTTTATCAAACCAAGGCTTGTTTTCCTGCTGTTTCTTCTCACCTAAACGTATCTTCGCTTCGCCCTTCACTGTATCACGAATTGCCTCCCACATCTTACATCAATTTCACTATTAATTTTATCTTTATTACTACTCGAGTCAGCTAAGATTTCGAACCTATCTGATAATTCCAGCTGGTAATGTGCTTTTACTCTCGGATTATCGAATCGTTTAACTTCCAATTTAATTTGTTTTGATCCTTTGTTTTCTGTTCACTTTTCCCTCGCTTTTGTGATCGCTAACTGATGGTCGGTATCTACATCCGCTCCTCTATAAGACCTAATGTCCATTATGTTGGTGTGTGTTCTTCTGTCTGGTAATACGTGATCGATCTGATTGAGAACTTTGCCATTCGGCGATCCCCATGTCTATTTGTGTACGTCCTTGTGCTCAAAGTACGTGCTCTTTACCAGTAGGTTTGTCGTTATCGCAAAAGTTATTAGTCTTTCTCCATTGTTATTGGTGATTTCGTGAAGGCTGTATTTGCATATAGTAGGTCTATATTTTCCTTCCCTCCCTACCTTAGCGTTGAAATCACCCAACACAATTTGCGTATAATACTTCGGTAATCGGTCAAACAACCTTTCCAGCTACTCGTATGAATCTTTGTTATCATTAGCCTGCTCGGTCGGAGCATACACATGAATGAAAACCGTGTTGCCCCATCGAGTACGTATCGTAACGTACGATAGTCTTTCATTTACAAACTATGTATTCTGAATCACCGGAAGAATACCGTTCCTAATGAGGAATCCTGTTCCGAAATCATGAGACTGTTCCCCATAGTAGAAAGTGTATTTGCCCTGTAAGATGCTATCTTGACCCTCGCACCGGACTTCTTGTATCGCTGATATATCCAGCTCGTACTTCTCGCTCTCGCGTACAACCACCTAAAGAGTTCCCGTTTTGTATAACGATCGTACGTTGCACGTTCCTATTGAAAGGACTCTCTTAATCCTGTTCTTGGAGCTACGTGAAGCAGTCCCCGCCCGGAGACCCGAATGAGGGACTAGTTTACCTCCGGAATATTTTACCCCAGGAGAATCCATGAACCATCTGTTACTATTTCTTGACATGCTTTAGCGGTGTACAGTTGTCAGCTCTAGGACCTCACAGTAAAGACAGACATTCGAAATGTCATCCTCTGTCAATCTTTCAGCCTTGTCGATGCAATCCATCTGGCTTCAGCCTCAGGGTGGCAATGGTGAAGCTACTTCCCTTCACGATGATATTTTGTTCAGGTTTTCTTCCCCTATCCTTTGTAGATCCCTCTCCTAACTGCAAGGTACCAGTACTGGTTTTGGTCCGCCCGGAATATTTCCGGTATCCACCATAGCTGGTCAGCATTCCCGTATCATTCTAGGAAGATACCATTCCTATAAAAACAGTATCAACAATAAACTCTACGTCTCTAAGATTTAAATATAGAACATCAACATAAAAATTAAAAGCTTAGACTACTTAAGAAACCATTCTTTTATTTCCCTTAAAGTAACAACTATTTAAAACAACATACAAATTAAAAATTATGGATCTATACTGTTATATATACTGCATTACTTTGAGAAAGTAAGGTTACATAAAGTGGTGTATTTACTAACGACTTATATAAAGTAAACTAACGCAACTTTACAAAATCTTCTCCATTGCGTGACGAGCAGATGGACTAACCTAGACACAAATGGCGGCCAAACAGCAGAAATAATACAGGAGGAAAATATTTTATCTAAAACAATGATTAAAATCCGTTACACACATTCTACTAAAAATGTTAAATATTTCATATGTTTGCATACATCTAATTATTATTATGTTGAATACTTTTGCTATGTGTGCTTTTACCATATATCTCCAAACATCAATCTGGAGTGATCGAACAGAGGTGTTAACAATAATTAAGAGTAAAATTGTTAGCAGATAAGAAATTTCAAATAATGCTTAGGTCTAAATGTAAACACTTGTAGCAGATATAGTCTATGTATTTACATTAACAGTTTTGGTATAATCAAGTATGTATTGTGACAAACCTGGATCGTGTTCCACTAAGTAGCAATTCTACGTTCTGTGACAGTACATGTTTTGCATTCTACTCAGTGTTCTAGGTAATGGTCACTTGATTCTGAACTCAGTAATGTCATAGTTCAATTTTCACTTGGAGTAATAAATCTGAACTGTGAACTGCGTACACTCTAAAATGTATTTCTTCCAAATTTTGCAATAAATTATGTAAAAGTACTTAATCACAGACACACTAAGAAACCCTTTTGGCTACAAGAATACTGCTTCTGGTGGGTAATGTACGAGACGTGAAAGGTACTCCATCAAATACAAAATCATCATGACTTGCTTCGACCAACTCGTCCATTTGAAGTGCGCGCCCAATTTTCTGTGATATAACCGAAGTGAATATAGCGTTGACAATAGTGACACCTAGTTCGCGTGCTACATCAAATGATGTCTCTACCAACATTTTTCCAATTCTCCTACCACGGAACTCAGGATCCACCATTAAAAACATCACTTCCAAAGTCTTGTCGACGCCATATTTTCCAAAGATATCAGTACGACCATCGATCTGAATCATAAAGTCCATTAGTGCTTTAGCAGAAGGATCACTACACTCCTTTTCCATGAAGACTTCGAAGAAACTTTCTCCTGGATTGACTTTTGTTTGCACTTTGTTGAAAGAAGCTCCTGCTAGTTTCCCGGTTGCATCATCAACAGCCATCAGAGACACCCCTTCTTCCACGACTCGTAAACTTAAAAGATCCAACTCTTTCCTTCCTTGATCACTCTCACTTAAACGCACAGCTTTGGAACAACTTTCATCTACGTAAAATGACCTGTTGACGAGTTCTATTGCTTCCTGGAATCTGTCTTTGGTTAGTAATTGAACCGTGATGCCATTTTGTTTTGCCCAGATTTGTTTGGTGAGCATGTTTAGTTTCTGGGTCTGCAAGTAAACACAAAGAACCATGATTTAGTTAAATATATGGTAAAAGAACAACAAATTTATGCATCAAACCAAAGAAGAGAGCAAGTGAGAAAGAACTAATAATTTTAAGGTTAGTGTAAAATGACAATCTCTGAATCTAGATGACAGCACTACATTTTATTCGTTGAACGAAATTGCAATGCTGCTTCTATAAATTCAAACCAAGAGAGTTCAAACTTTTAAGTTTAACCTGGTAAGAACTCGGCAATGCTCCCATTATGTATCCCACAGACTGTCCAGGCTACAAAGCACGCTGTAATTTTGATTCTACTCATCACCCGGCGCCTAAGGCACATCACTTCACTAGTCCCGCTCAAATATTTCGTCTTCGCAAAAGTCGTTTAAACTACATCGAACCGTATGGGAACTTGTTATTGAAACTTCAACGTTGTCCAATTAGGTTCGTGCAGATTTCGAAGGAAATGTTCACGAAATGTATGGCTTTCGCTACATGTCCTCCAATACACGTTCATTTTCTGCTCCACAAGTAGGCCCAATTTATGTACATCGTTGAACGTAACAATGTCCTTGTCACGAATACCCATTGGACGTCCACAATGTCCATTTTAGGAGCATTTATGTTATGGACCTTCATTGGACGTCCACACTGTTCTATACATGGGCATTCATTTTCTGTACGTTCATTGGACCTTACAATGTCTATCTTCGGAATATAAATGGACAATGAACATGCAGTGGCCGTCTGCAATGTCCTTCACATGGATATCCATTAGATGTCCATAATATCAGTCTTCGAGACAAATTTTCTGAACATACATTACACGTCCACAATATTAGTCTTCCGGACATCTAGTGGACGTCCACAATGTTCATCTTCGGGATATCCAATATCTGGACATCCAATTACATTCATTTAATCTCCACGAAACGTTTATCGGGTCTTCCATCTATAAGTCCATCTCATAATCAGTATGAACATGGACTTAAAATGGACGTACTAATACTTTACATGGACGTTATAAGGTGTTGGGTTCTATTTTCCGCCACATTTGAGCTGCACCCCACGACAGCTCAATGATTTGATATTCAGTTTTCAGGTCGCTGTATTGGTCGACCTAGCCCCTGGACGAGCCTCCAAGATCACCCGATCTCACACGCCTCGACTTCTTAGTGTGGGTTTACTTGAAGCAATTGGTGTATGCAGTGAAAATCCAGGATGCGAAATTTCTGAAAGCCAGAATCATTGAGTGCTGCGACAACACCCCAGAGGATGTGGTTCTGCGAGTGTCTTATGACTGGACTGGGTTTCTGAAGCTCTGTATTCAACAAGGAGGACAGCACATTGAATACGTAGCAGCCCCAGTAGCACACACGTTAATTAAAAATTGAGAAAACCGTTTAAATATCAGCCTTTTCGAGGTTTTATTCACGCGGAAACGTTGATTCAACCAAATTTGGTTGGTTGATTTAACGGTTGCAAAGGCGGACAGTTAATGTTTTTTTTTCAACCTTTAATCAACCTTGTGATACTGAGCTGTACATTGCAAACTTTCGGTGACGATAACTCCGACATCGTGACAGGAAGAACGCATCTGACCCCTGAACGACTTTCTGGGAAAGTTTTCGCGTTGTTTGATATGTCACACTACCAATTTGCAGTTTGAAAAAAATACCCTTCATCCAATATGGCGGACAAGTTTACCATGGACCGCGAAATGTAGCGCTCATATTTATTTCCCATTTGTGTTCAAGATATTTCGTTTCCTCTGTCGGTTTGCGAAACACGAGATTGTACTTTTCTTTTCACTAGAAAACATATTTAGCAAGCCGCCATCGTGAAAAATGGCAGATAAAATTTTCTGACATAAAACTGGATCTTCTCTTTGAATTTCTCGCTTCCCAAAAACCTTCATATATATACGGTGTATATATGGTGTTGACCCAGCATCGTGAGAACAATTGGGGAGCTGCTGTGAATAAAAGACAGTGGCGATCACAGTGAGAGCTTCGGCTCTCCTCTCCCAACCCGTCTGGTCAGCGTAGGAGCAGTAGACCAACTCCTCCCTTCGGGGAGAGGCCTCGTCCACTAGTGGATTGAATATGGCTGTGATTTATATATATATATCATATTCAGCCGTTTTCTATCCACTGCTGGATGAAGGTCTCCCCCTTTTTCTTTCCACATATCTCGGTCTGCTGCAGCTCCTGAAAAACGCTTGATTTCATCTACCCATCTTGCATTTGGACGTCGTCTCGGTAGTTTCTTTTCTCTAGGAATCCACTGTAGTACATTTGTCGTCCACCTTCCATCTGTTCGTCTAGCTATGTGACCGGCCCATCTCCACTTCATCTTCTTCGCAGTCTTGATTACATCCTCTACCTTTGTTTGTGCGCGAATCCATTCATTTGTATTCCTGTCCCTCCTGGTTATTCCTAGCATGCATCTCTCCATTGCTCTTTGTGTGACTCTCAATCTTTGAGTCGTTTGTGCATTCAATGTCCAAGTTTCACAGCCGTACATCATCACAGGTAAGACACACTGATTATAAACTTTACGCTTCAGACACATTGGAAGTTTCCTTTTGAAAATAAAGTGTAGTCTTCCAAACGAACTCCACGCCATTTTACAACTTCTATTTATTTCATCAGTCAATTTGGCATTCGATGTTTTGAGCTGGCCTAGGTAAACATACTGATCAACTATGCCTATTGTCTCTCCGCTAATCTTTATTTCCCTTCTTGCAGCATATTTATTGTATATGACCTTTGTTTTACTTAAATTCATTTTAGGGCCTATTTTCGAACTCTCATTATTCAGTTGTTCCAATCTAGTTTGTAGTTCTTCCGCATTTGAAGCAAACAGGACTATATCATCAGCGAACCGCAGATGAAGAAGATATTCGCCATTAATTTTAATTCCAAATATTATATATATGGGCCAGTCTAGTAACTGTTGACTTCGGCCCCTCACAATTATCCGTCACGTTCTAGTAAAAAAAAACACCCATGCCCCTGCCGGGAGTCGAACCCGGGACCTTCGAGTCGTTGGCCTAACGCCTTAGACCGCAAGGCTTGAATTCTAAAGTATTCTGCTTCATACATTGCCTTATTATACAAATCCTACATTTTGAGAAACATGCGTAAAAAAATATGGCACCAAAATCAAAATGTCTATCCAAGTTTTTCTGAACTTTCTAAAAGTCCTCAACATAAATTCCTAATCAAACTTTTAGGACATGAAAATCTCTATGGGGGGTATAGGGTGCATCCTGGACTATAAGTATTTATTTATATTTTGCTACTTAGCAAAAACGCGAGTTAAGCAAACAGAAAGCTGATGCGTACATGAAAAGACTGCCTTAGATAAATAGAGGCAAAGGAAAAACGGTACCCACTTAGCTCTACGTAACGATACTGGAATGGTCGATTGGTATTTCAAGATTAACGCCAGAGCAAACATTTAACCTCGTTCGTCCATTTCCCGTTTAATCCAAAGACAGACCTGTTATGTCTAACTCAAATGTCTACGCTTGCTGTCGCTCTGCGGCCCGTGTTATTTAAGTCTTGAGCCACGCATATATAGCTACGGTTCAGAACTTGATCTCCTAAAAATTCCGTAAATAAAATGCCCTTTCAAATGTACAAAAATGACCGAAAAACTTTGAAAAATTAGCTATAAAATGCTTTTTCATTTTGTGCAGGTTAATAGATTATTAAACTGCCACGATCAGAAAGAAGCGAATGTAAATTGGAAAGCGCAGTGAATATAGGAAACCAAAACTAGACAGGGCTATGAACAGAAAACAGTTATTTTCTTTCCAGACTCATGAATTTAAAACGTCCATTTCACCGGCCCTCCCAAGTTTTGGAAAACATTTTTTTATGGCAATCGTTTGTGCACGCATTTTTAGCGTTTGTGCACAATTGGAAGCCGAAAAAAAAATTAGTTGGGGGGCTGGGGAAACGACAGCCTCCCCCCCAATTACTCGGATCCATTTTTTTTATTGGAATCGTTTGTGCACGCATTTTTAGCGTTTGTGCACAATTACAAGCCGAAAATATAAAAAAATAAATTGGGGAGCTGGGGAAACGACAGCACCCCCCCCCAAATTCCTCGGATCCAATTTTTTTCATTGGAATCGTTTGTGCACGCATTGTTAGCGTTTGTGTACAATTACAAGGAAACGACAGCCCCCCCCCCCC
>JAGDQP010010929.1:39604-54354 GCA_022664845.1 Lepisma saccharinum
ATATTTAGCGTTTGTGCATAATTACTAAGTGAGATAATGCCAATTCAAAAATGGCCACCATCTGCTCATCCTCCAATTTTTCGAAAAAAAATAATTGCTATTGCAATCGTTTGTGCATCGTTTGTACACACATTTTTAGCGTCTGTGCACAATTATTAATTGAGATAATGCCAATTCAAAAATGGAGGCCATCATGTCCTCACCCCCAATTTCAAAAATAAAAAAAAAACTTACTGGGATCGTTTGTGCACGCATTTTTTTTTAGTGTTTCTGCACAATTATTAACTGTGATAATGTCAATTCAAAAATAGCGCCAGCATTTCTTCAGCCCCCAATGTTTCAAAAATAAAAAAATCTTATTGCAATCGTTTGCGCAGGTTTGTGCACGAATTTTCAGCGTTGGTGCGCATTTATTCAGTGAGATAATGTAATTTCAAAAATGGCGGCCACCATTTTCTCAACCCCCAATTTTTCAAAAATAAAAATTTCTTATTGAAATCGTTTGTGCACGCATTTTTAAGTGAGATAATGCCAATTCAGAAATTATTTGGAGATATAGCCGTTCAAAGTTTGATTAATCTTGGAAGGCCAACTTCACGCAGTCCCGAGAGAGTTGTTTGTGTTAGTCGAGATTTTGGTTGTGCTGGATAGCACTTTAATTGTGCTGATTGTGTTACCCCATTTCAACATTTGTGCTGGCTTCGTTTAGGGGATATGACCGTTCAAATTTAAAAGATCTTAAAGGGTCAACTTCACGCGAGGGCCCCGCAATGTTTGTGCTGGTCGACTATCTTGTTGTGCTGGTTTCGTTTACGATATAATAAGATGTAATTAATTTTATGGGCGGAATCAGCACTTTGGCTTACGCCCATCCCGATACGGGGAAGGCCCTTATCTTTGTCACGTCTAAAAGTAGCTGTTAAGAAAATAAAATAGTATAAAACTGAAGATGGATTTTTTTAAAAACATAAAATACTGGACTAAAGGACCAGTATAAAAATTAATGAAAATTAAGGATGTCTGTTATCTTTAATATTTCAAGGTTAAAATCAGAAGGCTGCAATCGCACCTTCACAATGTAACAGTGATAGGCTCCATTGGGATCAAGATCAAGAAAAGTATCACATTCTAAGTTTAGGTTTAAATTTAAGTTTAGATTTCCTTCCCATATGATTCCAATTCGTATTCATCAGATTGTCCTGAATCATGTCTAAGATCAAAAATGAACTTGGTTGATCGATTATATGTGGAGACTTTTCCTGAGTTAACTGAGCAGACATAACATGTCAGACGCGACAGGCGAAGCTCGAGCAAGTTTTGAAACCTTATTGGGACAAAGTAGACTTAGCCCGTAGAGTTCTAGAACTCGGCATAAGTTTCTGTTGTCCCGTAACCTGGGTCGGAGGGATCTCTGAGTCTCTAAGAGATTGTCTACAGGTATATGAGACTGTTTGTGTTAACACATTGACTGTCTGGGTGCCAACCGAGGCAGTTTAACTGGTGTTCTTGCAGCTACTTATGAAAACGCACCAGATGGAAGGGTGCGCTGAGACATTTTTAACCGACGTTTTGCATCACCACCAGATATTTTCTTTAGTACCATCAGCTTGCGAATTCGTTTTTCTTCCTTAAAAATGGGTCAGCCACGCAACCAGCCCGCGTGATCACCCTTGCAATTAATACACTGAGGCTTCAATGAGGAGCACGGATCCGCAATGTGCCTACTGGTTCCCCAAATTGAACATACAGCAGAGTTCACGTTATATGACGTCTTGGTGTGTCCATAGTGTTGACGTTTGAAACAGGAATGACCTTAGTATATAAAGAGGGACAGGCAAGCGATAGAAAGCTGTCTTCACATCCTTAGGAAGATGTAGCATGCCAAATGTCAAAATTAGAGACCCTGTAAGTTGTAGTTGGCTATTTTTTCTGCCGTTGATGCGTCTAACATTCACTAGGCCCTGACGGTGATACCACATTTCGTCCAACGAAATTCTGTCCACGCGACATTTCGTCCACAAGACATTTCGTCCAACGGATTTTGGTCCAACGGATTTTTCGTCCAATCGCCTTTTGGTCCAACGGATTTTTCGTCCACAAGATATTTGGTCCAACGGATTTTTCGTCCACAAGATATTTGGTCCAACAGATTTTTCGTCCACAAGATATTTGGTCCAACAGATTTTTCGTCCACAAGACATTTCGTCCAAACGACTTTTGGTCCAAAGGACCTTTCGTCCACAGGACATTTGGTCCAATACACAGCCTAAACGGCTGCAGCTACTGAAACGAAATTTAGTAATGTGATACATTATCACTAGTAGGTTACGAAAATATTACCAAATGTCTCCAAGACGCCATATTGAATCCAAAATAGCGGACCTAAAAATCAATTTTCACACCGTTTGAGCTAGATATCAAATTTGACACAAAGGTGTATCATCAAGAGTAGGTTTAAAAAAAAAATACAAAATATTGAAAAAGCAGCCATCTTTGATTCAAAATGGCCGCCCAAATATCATTTTCCACATCGTCCAAGCTAGAGAAATGAAATTTGGTATGAAGGTGTACCATCAGGAGTAGGTCACGACAATATAAGCAAATGTTAAAAAGTCGCCATTTTTAATATAAAATGACGACCCCAAAACCCACTGAGGCTAGAGAAACGAAATTCAGTATGAAGGCGTACCATCACGGGTAGGTTAGAATAAATGGGGCAAGCCTTCAATATGGGGGCGAAGCCCTCCCCCCGGGGGTTGTTGGGCGCAGATTGGCACCATGAGGGAAAGGTGCCCAAAGAGAGTAGCTACGATAAAGGGGGAGCAACCCCCAAAACCCCAAGTAGGGGTGCAGCCCTCACGAGGGACTGGCGGCAGCCCCTATCGAAGCAAAACGAATCTATGTAATATATAGTCCCATGGTCACTCACTGACTGACTCACTGACACTGATCATATTTCACAGGCCAAACTACTGGAACTAGAAACAACAAATTTGTATGAAGGTGTATGACCAAAAGTAGGTAAAGGAAAAATTCCGACACTGTGAAAAAGTCGACATCTTGCATTCAAAATATCCGCAAAAACCATTGTTGTATTGAATAAAGACGAAATGTCTTTTGGACGAAAAATTTGTTGGACGAAATGTCTATGGACTAAATGTCGTATGAACAAAATGTCTTTGGACGAAACGTCACCCGGCCGGCCCTGACTGGTGAGTTATCTTATAATCTCCTCTTCAGGAACGTCTAAGATCCCAACAAGATATTAAGCCCTGTGTAAAATTCAGTTGGTGGTGTAGCTCAAGTTTAAACTTCAACAGGTCCAATTAATATCATCTTCAGGAGATTATTTGTCTGTTTATCTTTAGATGTTTCCACTAATAAAGTTTCATTGCGAAGCTTTTTAACAGAGTTTAGCTCGCCTGCAACATAATGAAGTTATTTTTGTATGAGGAAAGGGGATAACCCCTTCAAACCACCTGGACTTTGTTTCGTTCTTTACTTTAATTACAAGATATCGTGCAATATTAGGTACGATACTTCTCATTCTCTACTGCTTTATTCTCTACGTTGTCGCTGGTTGATTCACTAACTGTATGCGCCTTCTTATTTTTATCCTCAGGTGTCTTCTCTTCATTCTGTCTCTTATTCTCATTCTTCAGCTTGTCTGTCCGCGAAGGCGACTTGTTGTTAGGATGTTGTGGAGCCATAGTGAAAGGAATCCGTAAATATTCACACTTCTCCGTTTTCGTTATGAGGAGCCAACGGAGCTGTGGGGTCCTAACATCATCACCCTTGTCAGCAAGCTGGAAATCGAGGCGGAGTCATAAATGGCTTGGTGTACAAATCATTTGCACTTCCGAGTGATGAATACTTGAAACACCCACTCCCTAAGTGTTAGCGAGACCAATTTACAGATAGCTCCCCAATGGCGCACTTTCCAGCCTCAACGAGCTAGACCATCCAAAATTCTGCCGTTACGAACTAAGCGCTATCTAATGGTCTCGCCCCCTTTCCAAAGACCCCAAGGGCTATTGTCAATGCAAATACATCATCCTATCACATCCTTTTTCATTGCGGGGAGGCATTAGTCGCAACAGAAGAGGAGATGAAATAATAAATGGCAAGTGGATGAAAAATGAAACGAATGAATTTAAATCATCTCTGCTGGTCCTCCTTTTGAGCAGCGTTAATGTTTAACTGCTAGGGCTGATTGCAGCCTGCGAAAGCCGACTGAACGATGGGGTCGCCAAGTCCTGACGCCGTTACGAGCATATATGGTCTGCTACTAGGTCTATGCCGTGTATTTGCATCACGTTGCGGTCTGAAGAAAATGCTGAAAATGGGTAGCATAACCAGAACAACAAAAATCTCGATCAGTACAAACACTTGGGGGACTAACGTCGCACAGGCCGAGGATCCAGCAGAAAATGTACCTCCTCCATTTTCCCTTAGTTTTTCTGTATCTCAAAACAACTCCCAAAGATAGGAAAATTTCTATCTTTTCGTAGAAATTATTTTCTTCGACCAGAGAAAATTATGAAATTTGAGTTACATTTTAAAAAATACTCAGGCTCCAAAATAGGGTTCCAACAAATTCTCAGGCTCCATAAGAAAGAGCATGAGGCAAGTTATCGGCCAGGGTCTAAACTTAAGGTACAATCCCAGCATTTGCCTAGTGTTAGTGAGGGGGGAAATAAGTCAATTCTATGCCATTGATGTCGAGAGCTAAGACAGCCTATCTCCAAAGAGCCGCTACCTCTCTCTCTCTCTCTCTTTGTTCTTACAGAAATACGATTTCTCTTCAACAAGAAAAGAAGCAGTAAAGTAATAGAAAAACTCCTCGAGGAATAGTAGATAACTCGATGAAACAATTTTAAGAAAATACATTCAACAAAAATTACATGAAGAAAAACCCGAACTAAATCTTTCATTATGGATGATCGTCATGAAAGCCTGAAAGATTCAATCTCTCGGCCTGATTGTAAAAACCCCCAAACTAGCAATTAAACTGTTCCTCGAATGTCCATTCGAGAACCAGTCTCGGCTATGGGGGAGTTCAAAAACTCCTTTCAAATCTGTTATGGGAGATCCTACTAAGTCTCAATTTCTTTCTTACTATGTGAAGTCCTGTCATCTCTACTTGCGCAAACACTAGCAATGCGTACACAAACAATTCGAACAACAAATATTAATTGGGCGCTTTCGGAGCCTGAAGGTATGGTGGAAGCTATTTTGAATTGTTTAATCTCACTTAATAATTGTGCTCAAACGTGCACAAAATATTGTAATAAACAAAACTATCTTTAAAAAATTGGGGGTTAAGATATGGTGTCCGCCATTTTCGAATTGCCAATATCTTACATAATAATTGTGTACAAACGCTAAAAACGTGTGAACAAACAATGCAAAAACGATTTCAATAAGAATTTTTATTTTGAAAAAAAAGGGGGGGGGGCAGAGGAAATGGTGGAAACCATCTTTAAATTTGCATTATCTCACTTAATAATTGTGCACAGACGCTAAAAATGTGTGTACAAGCGTGCAAAAACCATGTACCAACGATTGTAATAAGATTTTTTTATTTTTGAAAAAAAGGGGGTTGTGGAAATGGTGGAAGCCATTTTTGAATTTGCATTATCTCAATAATTGTGCACAAACGCTAAAAATGTGTGTACAAACGATGCACAAACGATTGCAATAACAATTATTTATTTTCGAAAAATTGGAGGATGAGCAGATGGTGGCCATTTTTGAATTGGCATTATCTCACTTAGTAATTATGCACAAACGCTAAATATGAGTGCACAAATGATTCCAATGAAAAAAAAAATGGATCCGAGTAATTGGGGGGGGGGGGGGGGGTGAAATGGACGTGAATTTGACGGTTAACTGGTATTACGGATAATAGACAATGCGCTAGCTTATCTAATGTTAGGATCCTTTCGAATGGGGAAAAAAACAGTTTTTGATTCAAATCTGAAACATGTGTAGATCCTAAAATACGCAAAAGTACCTAATATATATATATATATTTCTAAATACTATTTTCCACGCCCATAATTTGAAATTTCACTACACGACTATGATCATTTGTAAATTCTCAAATGTAAAGGATTATCTATTGTCAGCAAATACATTACATTGTAGAAAGAGATATCAAGGGGGCGTAATTAGGGCGAACGAGGTCTCCAGGTGAAAATTTCTCTCCATAATCGTCCAAACTGAAATGTTATAAAAAACTTTCGGTCTTTAGCATAGTGTTGGTAATCCGCATTGTTCTCTAAATTTTTTCAGTGTGTCGACAACTTGTCCAGTATTTCCTCCACATTCCTGGAAATGTTCCTCGAAAGTTTCTTATTTTACCTACAACTAAGGGAGGGCATGCTTCCACCGTGCTTTTCCAGCGAAGTTGCTTAAATATAGGAATTTTTCAAATTCGACTTAGCCATCAGATCTTGCGAAATCGCGATAGCAGTTGCAACATCTCTATGTAAACTGTCCAGAACTGATTTCACCACGTCAAATTTTCAAAAGTTTTATTGACCTCGCTAAAGTTCTTCGCGACCAATTTCTCAACCAGTTTAGTGAAAAAAAGAACAAGCGACAAAACCTTTCAGCACAGAGAATTTCTTGTATAGCTTCCAGTTGCAAACGACCCTTCTTTACCTCTCCAGTTACCTAACACCTAGCGTCTCTTCGTTCCAGTATGACCTATTACAAATCTAAACGCTCTTTTTTGTTTCTTGTATGTTGGTATGTGTGAAACATATAAGCAATTACACAAAGGGGAACATGTTAAAAATAGGAGTAAATTCATTAAAAATTGACCTAAAAATGAAAAAAATTACCAATAAATCGAACACCGGCAAAAATGCAAAATAAAAAATCACATCTTCAGTTTAGGGTGAAATGGGTTATGGTCTGCATTCTTCTCAAACATTCATAAAAAAGATGACATTTCATCGCGGTTCGAACCCTATAACTCATATTTACGTTCTTTGCAAGAATTGAGACAAATTAAAAATTGGCCGCACAGCGAGAACAAGCGTAAAAACAAACCTTGTTTCCATATTGGATTAGACAAAGTGAACGATCGGAATTAACTGTCTCCTCCCTTCCCTTCCTTGATATACTCAATAATAATAGCATCGATCACTCCAGTATAGTTTTAGATAGAGGTCAATGGTGGCACGATAAGGGTCAGTTAAAAATTTAGAGGTTATATACCATCATGGACTGGCAACAGTGACGTAAAGTCATTTTTTTTTTTTTTTTAGCTTTCCACGGCAACTTGTTCACAATTTTATTAAATTATATATGACAATCATTTCAGTTGCGAAGGAAATTGGAAAATAAGACCTTGGGTCACGCAAAGTCTTTTCGTTTTGTGTATAAATTTTTAAGGAGAAAACTTCAAGAGTGAAGAGTTACCGGACAACCACTGACGGAAAACGAACCAACTGAGATGGAAAATACTTTAGGCAAAAATGACCGTAACTACTGTCAAAACAAGGAACGTTTCATTTAATTTTCAAAGGCTAAAGTATAGCAAACGTTAGATTTCTTTGTGGCAAAACAGTTAAGAAAGAAGTCCCACCCTGTTTGAATATGAAGTGACACCCGTCACAGAAACTTAAGTCCTCATACAATAATAGCATGTTCTAATGTTTCATTATAGTTTTTATGCCCTTTAGTTTGATTCTCCAAGGACATCTATGTAGACCTAATTATCACAAACGATAATTACTATTATTATTTAGAATTTGTTAAAGGCTGCACGTAAGTATCTGAACTAACTAACTCTATGGCTTACGGAACTCGCAAGTTCATCGCCGAAGTAACAAACGTTCGCCATTTGATTGTATCCTGGGAAATATTAAGCCAGTTTTCATCACCAACATCTACTTCTCGAAAATCTCTTCTAATATTGTCCTCCCAACGACGTCTCGGTCTTCCCAATGACCTCCTTCCATCCGGCCTTCCAACCAGGATAGAATATAATCTTAGTTTTCCCCCCATCCGAGCTACATGGCCTGCCCACCTTAGTCGTCGCGATTTCATTATTTTTACATCTGGTGAATCGTACAGTCCGTGGAGTTCTTCATTATGCAGTCTCCTCCACTCTCCAGTCATCTCGTCGCGTTTCGGACCATATATCTTTCTCAAAACCTTATTTTCAAATACACGTAATTTATGTTCATCTGCTAGGGTCGTACTCCAACTTTCGCAACCGTAAAGTATTACCGGCAGATTAACCGTTCTGTATATTTTTAATTTCAATTTCCTTGATATTAATCGCCATGTCAGAAGTTTTTCGACTGAATAAAAACATGCGTTGCCCGATACTAAGCGACATTTTATTTCTTCCATGACCTAATTTTTGTTTGTTACGTATGCTCCCAAGTATTTAAATTTGTTTACTTTCTCTATGACCTCATCCCTAATTCTTATGTTTTTATTTCCTTCATTCCCTGTGTTTCGGCTTATCATGTATTTTGTTTTATCTATGTTTACCTGTAGACCGCACACACGCTCCTCCTAAGACATCGGTGTTGCTTGCATCTGTATCGTCCCCTAATAAATCTACATCATCCGCGTATACAAACAGTTGATTCAAACCATTCAATGATAGTCTCTTTTTGTCCCCTTTAATTTTTCAAATCGCATATTCTAACGCAAAGTTAAACAGTAGTGGGGACAAGGCATCGCCTTGTTTCAATTCGTTGCGAATCTCTAAGCTGACATGTTATTACCTATCCGTACTCTGCTTATGAGGTCGCTGAGACACATCTTCACTAGTTGGACCAATTTTTTCGGTATTCCAAATCGTATCAGGATACTGTATAACTTTTCCCTTTTGATAGAATCATATACTTTCTTGAAATCAATGAATAGCTGATGAACCGTCCCATTGTATTCCAATTTCTTCTCCAAAATTTGTCTCAAGGCAAAAACCTGGTCCAACGTGGATCTATTTCTTCTAAATCCACATTGGTACATAAGTATCTGGCTACAGATAATTCAAAAGAACTGTGTTCCGCGTACACTGGCTTTTTTCTGTGCTGCTGAGATTTACTTGATCATAGCTTTCCAATGGGGAAAACGATCGACATCTAGATGTCAGAGCTGAAACGGCTCACCGGGTCCACTTTCGGACCGGATCACCGTGCCCACGAAAATATCTAATTATATTCGTAGGGTCAACAAAGACTACATGCTTTATCAACAGAAACTATATTCTTTACTAATCTGTGATTCATAATCAACTCTCTAGCTCTTCCCCAGTGCACTAGCTTGTGGAACTATGCTTGGTACAAAGCTGCGTACACAAAAGATCATCCTGGCTATTACGCTAAACACGAGGTCTTCTGTGTCCAACACTTTGAAGTGTGGAATGTTCACAGGGGATAATTTTTCTCAATCACATGCAGGGATACACTGACAGAGAGGGGAATGCTCTCTTATTCCCCACTGTAGCACTGCAACGAGAGATTGCTCGTCCATTGTTATATAGTTTCCTCCTGTACGAGAATGGATACTGTTATTTATGTAGTTGTTGACTGCTGATCGTGGAGTCCCAGCAATTCCCGGCTGTCAAGGTATCTTTTCCGAAGCGAGAGGATCTGGAAGGATGCCCATCCAGCATCGTGATGCAATTGGGGAGCTGCTGTGAATAAAAGACAGTGGCGATCACAGTTGAGAGCTTCGGCTCTCCTCTCCCAACACGTATGGTCAGTGGGGAGCAGTAGACCAACTCCTCCCTTAGGGAGAGCCCTCATCCAGTAGTGGATTAAATATGGCTGTAAATTATTATTATTGTAAGTAGATATATGATCATAGTGTCATATATCAATCTTTTTCGAAATTTCATTTTTTGATATTTCATGTCGGCAACGGTAATAATAATAATCAAAATCAGACTTTAGTGCAATAATCTCCCTTGTTCTAATGGTTATGATTGCGGACTTCTGAACGGCAATGGGAAGGCAGATTTAAATCCTGCTACCGATCATACTGAATGGAATCTTCCTTGGCTTCCCAGTTTCTCAAGGGACAGACTGGATTGTGCCTTGAGAAAAAAAGGTCATGACCACTCCTCCCCATTTGCTGTTTCCGTAGATGAGAACTTGTCAATGTGTTATCCCTCAGACATGCTGACAGGGATTAAGAATTTGAATTTTACTTATCGCCTTTAGGCATCTAAGGCTCAGGCCGGGATAGGGGAGGGAAAAGGATTCGGGAAGGTGTCGGCCAGGGCCGATGTTGAAGGTGTCATCCCGACATTTGCCTGGGGTGACAGAGGGGAAAATCCCTGGAGAAACTTCAGTCAGGATGATCGGCCGATGGGACCGAACCAACGGCTTCCGATGCTACGCCAACGCTCCACCACTTAGCTACGGCTGCTCGGTTGGACAGGGATTAGGGTCACAGCTGCTAATCTTACCACAAATATAAGTTTTAGGGTAGCTGCACAGAAAAAAAGAAGCGAAACAAAGCAAAACACTACTTAGCAAGCTTCTCTCTCTGCTCATTTCGTGTGCAGAACAACCATTAAATACATGGTTTCGCCCTGCTGTGTTTACCTATGACCTTCCTTTTGGTGTGCGGTTACATTTAAGCAAAGTATAACTTAGTCTCTCATACGTAAATCTTCCAAGTTTCGTGAACAACCGATTAGTAGATAAAAAATAAATTCATTAAAATAATATATATTTACAGTATGTCCCTGAAATAATGGCGCAACTTTCGGGTAGTATATTTCACACTAAAACAAGAAAAAAAGTTCCTTAAAAGAAATTCTAGTTCGAGTTTGCTTCCTAGACCTCATCAACTACAAGTCAGACAGAGAGGAGCGATACACCGTTGAATTTGGCGTGATCTGAAAAGGTGGGGGAAAACTATCGCTTTGACTAGTGGCGTAGGTAACGGGAGGATATTGGGGATATATTTCCCCTTGACTCCGCATATCTAAACTTGGAAGGAGAGAATTTCCACAAGAAAAAGAATTAAGTTATGTTTGGAAACATAATTGTTTATTTTTAGATAAAATTAATTAAAGAGCAGTAACAGGACTATGACTTACGCCCGTCACGATATCATTGTTAGTTTATTCTTAAACAGATAAAGGATCGTATTGTACATTCTGCGTTGTAGTTTCACAATTACGTGAATGTGGTAAATAAACTTTAAGACAACTAGCAAAATAAAATTTCTTTGAGAATCACACCGATAGTGCCTGTAAAAAGAATATGTCTAGACAGTAATGAAAAATGTAATAACACCTGTACTGATAGTCTCAACGAGTGTTGAACGGGGACAATTTTAAATATGAAACATTTCGAGTCTATGGTTGAAGTAGTTATTTTGTACTTATAAAAGACATAATTTCAACAGACATCTTGGTTACTTAGGAATACTTATACTGCAACTTGAAACTAAACATCCAAAAGGCACTCTTAAAAGCTAAAGAAAGAAAACACTTTTGTGTCAAATAGATACAGCATGAAAATCACAACGAATTGAAATAAATCACATAATCTGGTAACACTGTTAGCAAGTAATTTAAAATTTACTACAGTCAATATAAATCCTTTCGTGTTATAATGTCTGTTAAAAGATAACAAATCATTTTTTAAAATGTCAAATGTTAGTGAATAGAAGATGGAATGTCATGTGAGTAGAAGGCGTGAGATAAAGAACTATACAAATTTAAGTTTATAGTGAATGAACTTTCATGTTTTAAAAAAAATAAGATTCCTGAATACACAGCTCCACGATCTAGTGACTATGGGATTGCCAGCCGCGGGATTTGGGACGGCAGAAGGGAGACAAACAATTTCGAGTCCTGCTTAGAGTATAGAATAGAGAGAATTTCATGACGTCACATGAAACCAAATTTTCGATACAGTGGCAGTCATATTGTGTGGCCCTATTAAGAGTCCCCTATACCGAGTTCTGTGCGTCAGCGGTTTTCCTTGTATTCTGAATGGTAGCAGCTAAACTTTCGGTAGCCTATATACTTTACCAAATGTGCCTGGGATAATATAATTTCTAGAATTTGAAGGTTCGATTTAGGCAAGACCCATTGATTCTTAAAGCGATTAAGCTTAGAAATTTAGTATACTGGAAGGGGAGGGGAATACAATATATTGGAAGGGGAAAAGCTAGAATAATTAGAATTTGAATTTATTTGTGGCTTTTAGGCATCTTAGGTCGAGATAGCGCGGGAAAGAGATTGTTGGAAAATAGTTTGGCCAGGTCTGTTTTTAGGTACCATCTCGGCATTTGTCTGGTTGTTTTTATTGTTATTAACGTCCTGACCCGTCCATAGGGGAGGGAGGGTCTGGCGGAATCACTGCACTGACCCTGATAGGATTAGAACTATCCCTAGTACTGCCTGCAGTAAGTAACTAAGGCATTTTTTTATTTCACAACATTAAGGTGCCTGTTTTTCTTGACATTTTGCCTGCTTGTAACACGAGCGAGCGATGTTTGAGTTTGTTAGAAAACTATTAACAAAATATATTTTGCATGCCTAGAATGTGGGCTCCTTTGTTATATTTTATTTTTGATATTTATGTTAAACGTTTAGAGTAAGTCTGACTAGTGTGGCCGGAAATTGGGACTTAACGGGCAGTTACTGCTAGTGTGTGGCGGAAACTGGTGTTTTTTGCTATATGCTCATATTTATATTCCTTACGGTTTACAAGTATGTGCTTTTTCATTTTATACAGTGGGAATACACGAACTAAAGCTCAAGGTTATGTACTTAACTGTTTACCTTGTTCATATTTTTTGTACGTACATATTTACACACCACCAAAGTCAGAATTGTGCTTAAGTGGCCGGAAACTTGTGCCGTGACTCTAGGCCTACTCACAAGTCACTTTTCCAAAATTTATTTAAAATAAGAAGCACATATTTTTTTGGAAAGTTGCTCCGATTAAACAAACGAATATCTACAAAATGACTAATCCACAATGTTTTCCCTGCCACATGCCGGGCAAATGCTGGGATGGTATCTTCAAGCTAGGCCCTGGCCCAATCCTTTCCCATACTATCCTGGCCTGAGCCAGAGATACCTAAAAGCTATAAATAATTAAAAAGACACTAATCCACAATTTCATTGTGTGCACTTGCATAATAAATTAGAAAGACTGTGACGTTACGGGTCTTCAAATATCTTGTTTACAAAATAAAATATTTCAACATCTGAAGTAGTACCGTAGTTCAATAAGTAGTACCGGGTTCATTATGGTGTTATTAAATAAATAAATAAATAATAATAATAAATGGGGGCCACAATCAAAGCCTCTTGATGACTGTTACCCCATGCGTCTAATCGGAGACCCCATATACTGAAATATGTAATTTCATGTTCTTAAAACAGTGAAACAAGTTTATGAAACACTTAGTAAGACATCGGCAAGGCTCAGAGATGGACAGAGGGCGACATCTTGAATGTCTACCTTTACTGCGAGGTCGTAGAGCTGACAACTCTACACCGCTAAAACATGTCAAGAAATAGTAACAGATGGTTCATGGATTCTCCTGGGGTAAAATATTCCGGAGGTAAACTAGTCCCTCATTCGGATCTCCGGGCTGGGACTGCTTCAGGGGGCTCTATGAACAGGATTAAGAAAGACCTTAGAATAGGAACGTGGAACGTACGAACATTATACCAAACGGGCGCTCTTCAGGTGGCGGTACACGAGACCGAAAAGTACGAGCTAGACATATTAGCGATACAAGAAGTTCGGTGGGAGGGTCAAGATAGTATCCCACAGGGCAAGTACACTTTCTACTACGGGGGAACACAGTCTCACGATTTCGGAACAGGGTTCCTCATTAAGAGTAGTATCCTTCAGGCGGTTCAGAATATAGAGTTCGTAAACGAAAGACTATCGTACGTTACGATACGTACTCGATGGGGCAACACGGTTTTATTAAACGTCTATGCTCCGACCGAGGTGGCTACTGATAACGACAAAGATATATTCTACGATGAGCTAGAAAGGTTGTTTGACCGATTACCGAAGTATAATTCGAAAATTGTGTTGGGTGATTTCAATGCAAAGGTAGGGAGGGAGGAAAAATATAGACCTACTATAGGCAAATACAGTCTTCACGAAAAGACCAACAACAATGGAGAAAGACTGATAACTTTCGCGATTTCGAAAAACTTACTGGTAAAGAGCACGTACTTTGAACACAAAGACATACACAAATACACGTGGGTATCTCCGGACGGCAAAACTCTCAACCAGATCGATCACGTATTAGTAGACAGACGAAGACACACCAACATAATGGACGTTAGGTCGTACAGAGGAGCGAAGGTGACACCGACCATCAATTAGTGATCACAAAAGTAAGGGAAAAGTTATGCATCGCGAACAGAGAAAGCAAGGGATCAAAACAACTGAAATTCGAAGTGAAACTATTAAATAATCCGAGCATAAGAGCAGATTACCAACTCGAACTCTCAAATAGGTTCGAAATCCTAGCCGACTCGAGTAATAGTAATGATGATATTAATAATGAAATTGATGTAAGTAAGATGTGGGAGGCAATTCGTGAAACAATTAAGAGCGCAGCGAAGGAACGCGTAGGTGAGAAGAAACAACAAACAAACAAACCTTGGTTTGATGAAGAATGCATTAAACTTCATGAGGAACGAAAACAAGCAAGGCAACGATGGCTAAGTAATAAAAGCGAAGCAAATACCAACCTCTACAGTAACGCGA
>JAGDQP010010930.1:0-19847 GCA_022664845.1 Lepisma saccharinum
ACCAAATATATATTTTGAACACTGTTTAACAACATCATTAACATCTGAAGACTCAACGGACATTGACTTTACTGATTTATGGAGTGAACTGCAAGCCATTGCAAGAACATTAAAAATAAAAAACTAACTCAAAATTACAAAAGTTTTAAGAAGGGGTTCTCAAACTTGGTACGCGTACTACCTGTGATACGGGTAAGGTTGGCCATTCGCTTAGGGTGGAAAGATAATTTGCGCCGACCCTGCTGAAAACGGATCAATATTGGGCGCCTAGAGTAAGTTCAAATTCACTCACGATAACCAACTTCACAGAGGGTTTCCCGGCTTTCTTTAAACTCAACGGTCGAATTCAGGGTTTCCACCAGGATTTTCAGTTTTGGGGGTGTAAAGTCAACATTGGGAGAGTGTAAGTTAAATTTTGTACTGTTTCTATCGATTTTTCACAACAAAAAAACATTAAGTTAGGGGGGGGGCTGTCGAGACTTTGGGGGTAAACACGACCCACAGGAGGGTCTGACGGAATCACTGGAATTCCTGGGCGGTCCCTGGACTTAGACGTAAGGTACAATTCAGGACTCATGTCGACTATGCAGATTGAGAAGTGGCAGAGGCGTAAGCGGGTGTAGGAACAGAACGCGGCCTCAGAAGCTATTCTCCACAGCCCTGTGACTGAGAAAGGGTCGAGTTTAGTTATGTGCAAGCGGTGCTCCACCACAGGGTGACGAACGGCGGAAAATTAAATAAAAATGTGTGAAAACCAGAAGAAAAGAAAAGATTTAATGTGGAGCCATAAGGAGGGAGGGGGAGCATTTTTATAGGGTGCAAATGAAATTTTTGTTAATCTTGCTTCGACATTATTTATTCCAGGGATTTAATTCGGTTTTCTTAGGCGTATACCTTACCTAAAGAAATTCTCGACGAGAGATTTCATCTTTCAGACTTGAAACGGGTGTCTACTGTAGTCATGGGTAAAATACCAGAAATAAAAAATTAAAAACATAATAATCACACTAATTTTCCCTTAAGTCTCATGAGTCTGCCAACTGATGTACCATAAATTTCAGAATGATTTTTTAAGATTAAAAAAATTCGAACAAGAGTGACGGAGATGCATGGAAACAATAGTTCGATGATTTCTAACTTAAAGCGTATGAATTATGACAGGTCGGTAATAATGTAATCACTAACGAATTCCCTAAAAGAGGCGTCTCCATAGGAGTTCTGGCATGAACCCAGAGTTAGATTTCCAATGAGGTCTCTGCGTATGATGAACCAATGGTGGTTTGCAATTGTCTTTCTTGTCTGTAGGTGACGTTAACTTGCTAAAAATAAATGCGGAATATAATCCGGTACACTTTTGTTACATGGCAAGGAACATTGAATACCGGTGAGAAAACAAAACTGGTTCGGCTAAGGTGTCCACTTCGCTTTAACTTGATGGTTATGAAGCCCAGGTTCGAATCCTGCTGAAACCGATAATCCTCACTGAAATTGCATCCATTTTCCGAATAGTATCAGGCAAATGTCCGACTACTGCCCCAAAACGAGGCTTTCCAAATCACTTTCCCTGGAAGATATGCTCGACAACCCTCAGACCTGTGAGAGACTTTTACGATAGTTATTTGTAAAAAAATATTTTAATTAAATAAGAATTCTTAGGTGCTGGACTACAAGAGGGTTCACCCACTTGACGGCACGCAACACGGCCCTAGTCATGTCGGTAAGTTTGGATCGGCAAGTCGAAGAGAGACAGTTTCAAGTACGCATCACTGCCGGCTACGTATGCCGAGATAGTGCCTCATGTAAGACCCTAGCTGATACCTTACCCATCCCTGGTCCTCGTAGAATGATCATTGATCACCGAGAGCGTTATTCTCAGATGTGATGAGTTTAGGCCAAGGGGGCAATTCACTCTGATTCCGGGGAATTTCTCCGGATTAAGGCATTTATCTCCAGCTATTTTCCTCCCCGGTTTGAATAATAAAATAATAACTTAATTGCTTCTTCCATTTTAAAACTATTTCTGTCTAGGGTTACCAGATGTACTCTTTTCAGGGGTCCTAATTTTGTATTTTCCACTTTTTCGCTTAATCCTTGAAATGTCCTTTTTTTTTTCGTTTTATTTTTTCCCTTTCTAACATCACATTAGGAATTTTCTGATTGACCTAAGCGCTTGACATTTCTAAAGTCCAGTTTATAGGGGTGTAGATAAAAATGCATTAAGAATAATCTTTCATGTTCTGGTGGGGAAAAAGAAAGAAAAGGTATCTAAATTTACTAATGCAACAAAGAAGTGGAATTATTCTGATTGTTCCCGGAATCACTGGAAAGAATGTGGTCACTTTAGTTTAAGAGAAATATGGCCAGTTTGGTCAGTTATGACCAAAATATGATCAGTTCAGTCCATTAAAAAAAAAACAGAAAGAGGTTCCGCGCGGAATCGAACACAAGATTTCTTGATCCGAAAAATGGTCGTCGGAACGGTAAAAACATCAGAATTTGAAATCAAACTGCTTCTAATTTTACTTACTCCTGCGTCAAGGCGAGTTTACTAGATGCGAGGTTAATTCCTGGGTCGATATCGCCTATCTTGTCCATGTTGTTGCTTCTTTTAACAGTTGTGTCTGTCCAGTATGTAATTCGTTAGCACTCTGTCTATACGTACTCTGTACACTACTACACGTGTATCTGTGTATTCCCAGTCCGAGTCTCGTGAATATGAACCGTCGTCTGCCACTGACGTAACGAGCAAGCTTGGCTTCTGATTGGTCAAGGACTGACCTTCCTTAAGCAAAAGCATTTGCCGACAAAAGTGAGTCACGCCCAATTGTCACTTATTTGTGTGTTCTTTTTTTTTTTCACTTTTTTTCTTGTTTATCTATTTTCGGCGTTTTTGTGCGTGATGGACAGGATAGATGAAAAACAGGAGATGAACTATCTTTATCTTCAATAAAAAAAAAAGATAAACCCCCTCCATTCCCTTGGTTAACTTTTGTGGCTAGTGAGATATTTCTTTTTTATAATCTTTCATTGTTATATATACATTGTTCACATGACTGTCAGGTGCTTATGTAATAATCTGTCTGTCTTTCAGTTTCTGACAAACAAAACACTTTTTTTTAGACGTAACATAAAAACTTGTTTGTTCCTATTGTAAGTCTTCTTGACGCATTTCTCATTTTATCTCATAAGATTATCTTAAATAGGAATCGGAAAAGGAAATGAAATCTATTACTTATAATATTAATTTGAAGTATTAGATCCAAGAAAAAAATCAAGTTGTTATCTTTAGATGTTTAAAGCAGGGGGATTTAGGCACTTGCATATTGTAAAAAATAAAGATCAGGATGGGTATTTGACAGAGACTTTACAAAAACTGTTCAACTAAGGAGAAAGAAAATATGTCTGGACCTTAACCAGGATATTTTTCCCTAACCACATTTTTCCACCCGAAAAAAAACAGTTTATATTTAACTAAAACACTATTTCCACAGTGGGGCAAGAAAAACTGTTTCTTTCGTTACCGACTGATTTCTCGGCAAAATTCCAAAAGGCCCCAATTTTGATTTCGTGGGGAGAGGTAGAGGAATCATTGTAATCAACGCCGAATGATCGATATATTCCCAGCAAGCCAGGCGACGTCGGCGAGAGGGTTTTGCGTGGGGTTACCCCTCTATGCTGACCCCGACGGCAGCCCGGAAGATGATCCGACGACGCCGACGCGGAAAATGTCCCGACGACCAAACCCCACTTATGGATCGCATCAACTTCACCCCGACTACTAGTTGGTCGGACCGCCGTCGAAGTCGCCATTTGGCTTGCTGGGTTGGTCTTAGCTTTGAGAAGTCAATAGCTAATTTGACCACATTTTCTCAGTCAAAATTCGGGACATGTCTTATTATGATCAAATAGATCCATCCCTCTTATTTGCGAGTGGTTTGAAAGTCAACCCAAGAACAAATTTTCGTTCAGGCCATTTAGCACTAGTTTAAATGTTTCGGTTTTTTTTCTTTTAATCCTGAACTTCGAAAATAAAATTAATAATACCGATGAATATACAGCACTGCCAGGAGTCCCACAGGCCTCGAATCTTGAACCATTGTTATTCCTCTTGTACATTAATGACCTACCGGAATTCATACCGGATAATTAAAATGTGCTATTTGCGGATAACCTCAAAATATATGCTAAACTTAATTGCACGGACGATGCCATAAAACTACAGCATAGTTTAGACAACTTTACTAGCTGGTGCACTATCAATCAACTTCCAGTCAATACTACTCGTCGAGTGAAGATAGGATTCTTACTGGAATTAATTTAACATACTGAAACCCTAGTTTAACATACTAAAAAAATCTGTACTTTTACACTCTGATTTTTTTCAATTTCGCTTTTTTTTTTTGGTGGGGGGGTCTTATTTTGTCATGAACAACAATTATTCAGGAAATAGTTCGATCTTTGAATTATGTTTATAAATACTGCACATGTTTTTATGAAAAAGTGACATGGAAAGCATATGTGGAGGGAGGTGGAGGGGGCTAAATTCCTGGGGGAGAGGAGCAATAATTTGCGACAGTTTTACCACTTACTCTTTTTCATTGCAGACTGTCTGTTATAGATGGAGTGCCCCAAATAATCATTATAATAAAGATATTTGATTCAAGACTATCCAAGTTGTCCTCATGGCAGTAAATATTCAGAGTGTTGAACTACTGAGAGATCCATTTTCAGCATGATAAACACAAGATAAGAGATAAAATTAATTTGATGGGCGGTAACAGTCTCAGCATGAGTGGAAACATACCCAAGAAGAGCAAACAGTAGGCTAGTAGGAGAAGGGTTTTCGTTCACCATGGATCTCTACTTACGGTTTTATTGAAGCAAGGTGCGGCCATCAATGCCTATCGCTACATCAATAATACCCTTGCATCGTTGTGGCAGCAGATCAAGATCAAGAGGTGTGGTTTCATAAAGAAGAACGTTATCCTCTTTCACGATAACGTTAGGCCTCACACAACCAACAGAACGCAAGCCGCATTCTGCAAATTCAATTGGGATCTCGTCGTCCATTCAGCCTATAGTCCTGATCTGCCCCCTTGCGATTTTCATTTGTTTGGAGAGTTGAAGAAAAGTTTGAAAGGGACTCGCTTTCGGTCGAGCGGAGAAGTGCATGAATCAGAGCAGCTTTGGCTCCATTCACAGCCAAAATAATTGCTCGACAAAAGTCATTCGGCGTCTGGTATCCCAGTGGGAGGCGTGTGTTGCTAACGGTGTGGAATGCTGACATGTAAAAGGCTTCATCCAAGTCATTTGACTGTCCCTTATAAATAAACTCCGTTTTGCAGAGAAATAGAAGTACAGTCAATTAGCACTCTGATTATTTATTGGGATAAGATTAAAGTAATGTATTAATTGACATAGATTTGAAAAGAAAATTACTATCCACTTTGGTATTTAAAATCAACATGGATTTAATGACTATCCCATTATTAGAATCGTGTACAGGAGAACACTTGAAACAGCATAGCTGAAAAAATGAATTAGTTTTGGAATTCAGCTCTTAAATGTTAAATTTATCAATAATAAATAATATGATATATTATTTTCATTAATTTCAAGGTCCCTTCACCATCCGTGCAGCTTAATAAAGTGTTTTGTACTCCAACCAGATAAGATCGGTTAGATTGCCACAGACTAAGATCCGATTCCTGTCATCAAGAAAGTCTCCACATCCGTCTATATAGCCTTCGCGGCAGCTGAACTACAGGACTTCGCCACAAGTCCCAGCACTCTCAGTCGCTTTAAAATAAATTAGTATGATGCAGGATTGCTCCACATCTTATGTCCATTGTTAGGTAAATTTCCCTAACACTGTTTTCAGTTGATGATTCTGGCTGACTTATATGTATTATGTAACCTCCTATTTACAGACACAAAAGTAGATCTTTATGTAGTACCAAGAAAAGTTTAGGGGTGCCATGCAGCTCCACTATCATTCCCTGGGTGCAGAGCAGAATGTGTGGTGACTGAAGAAAGACATGAATCATGCAGCGCAGTGTGTAATGATAATCATTTGGCTGGTGCGTCAACCCGGATTCTCTATTGTGAATGGTTACTGTTATAACCTCATTATAATTGCTTAACCTTTCATTGTAATTGATTGACCTATGTTAAGAATGAATGCGCTCGCACGTGTTTCCATTTTCTGATATATATATTTTTACTGTTAATAAAGTTTAATTCAATGACTATTATACTGATAATCTATCTATGTTTGAAATATTTAAGACAGTAGTCAATCTACTACTTCTTCCATATGTCTATAAACACTGATCCATTTTCAAAGAGAAATACAGTCAAACCATGCTACACGAGAATGTTTCTAAAAGCATCAACAATTTTCCCTCAATTGCTGCTATGCTCTGCCATGGACACTAGTGAGAATTTAGAAACTTACTGCGCAGCATTCATCCTACCTCCAACAATTAGAACATTATTATTGTTTCTCTCGGGGCTTCTGTAATGTTATGCTTCGTTCTACTGACAGTTCACAGAGTCCATAATAAATCCAAATCGGTCTAAGCGTCACAAGTTTTCTTTATAGAAAAATTAGATTGCAGCCATATACAGTTAAATTATTGTATACAGAAAAAAACTTTTAATCACATTTTGAATTTGTGATAGATAGAACATTTAAGCCACACTATCTCACAGCCTAAAGCACGTGCGGTACCAGAAGTGGAACTCGGGAAAAGATGACCCTGAGATATTCTTCTCTTGAGAATGTCTCTGTTCTCACTGTTTTTGTGAATGAACATTGATATTGAAACGTGGTGCCAAGCGAAGGCGCGTTTGTAGTAACGACTAGCGAAAGAGTGTAATAAAGAGTATCCACGAGAATGTTGAAACCCCATTTTCCCGAAAGCACTAATGCTTTAATAAAACTAATTTTGCTTTTCGTAGTTGTCTCGAAGATGTATGAGTTGTTTGAGGGTGAAGCAAATGCAAAGTTTGGCGATGCTAACACTAGAATCCTACGAGTAGTAATTAAGATAAAGAAGAGATACATTATAGAAATTATACAAATGTATGCTCCAACAACGCCATATTCGGAAGTAGTGCAAAAGTAGGAACTACAAGGTTCAGTGACACAAGCAAGAATGGGAAATTTAGGATTTTGCAATAGAACGACAAAGGAGAGAGGCTAGTCGAATTTCCATTAGCCAACAAACTGTTCGTTTTGAATACATTTTTCAAGAAGCCACTCCAGAGGTAGTGGACATGGGAGACTCAAATGGAGATAAAAAACGATGTTATATCGAAAAACTAGGAAATTGTTCGAAACATATCTGTTCTGAACAGTTTCAAAATCTCGAGTGATCATACAATGGTGAGATGTAAGTTGAAACTAAATATAAGAATTGATAAGAAGAAGCTTATCAGAGAAAAACGCTGATTTAGCTTTAGAAAATCTAGCGAGAAACATATAGAACTTCGAGACACAAGTGAGCAACAGATTCAAAACCTTTGAAGAATGAGAAGATCAAGAAGATAATTATCAATAGGAGCAATCAAATATTGATTGAGATAATAAGAGAGATACACAAGAAAATAGCAGCCAACAAAAAGAAAGGATAGTCAAATCTCACAAGAAACAAAACTTTAACGAAGAAAAGAAGGGAAATGAAAGAAAAGGAAAATAGCATAAAGAGAATTGAATACATATAAATAAAAAGAACTTAAGGAAGAAAATAAGAGATGATGTACAAAGATACAATGAACATCTTGTTAGGAATACAATCGAGGAATGCAAGAGTCTGAAGAAAACCAAACAACAGTCCATGATACGGGAGAAAACAACAAATAATGCCAGTTAAGAGACCTGATGAGACCATAACCAGAAATAAGGAGGAAATTGTAAAGATATTTGAGAAAATTGTACTACTCCGGAAAAAGTACCTTGAAAAGACGAAAGAGATAATAAAAAGATATAGAATTTCCAGGCGTAATGAATAAGTTGATAAAGAACTTCGACGGATGATGAAGGGAAAATTGCCAGGAAATGATGGACTCACAATCGATGGTTAAATGGAAAGGTGAAAAGATGAAAGAGAAATTTGAAAAATTATTCTCAATATGCCTCAGAGAAAGGGAAATGCCTTCAAACTGGAATAATGTTATTGTTATACTTCGTTGCACAAGAAAGGAGACAAAGAAGGTGTCGAGAACCAATGCTTTAGCCTCCGGATCACCGGACCAAAAGCAGGTTACCTTCTCGAAATCGTGTCAGGCCGGGTCCGAAACACAAACCCGATTCGAAACTTGTCAATGACCCGTTTCAGTACTGATTTTAAGATAAGGTTATGTCAAAAGTCACTGCATCAGAAGGACATTACAAAGTGCAAGATATTCTTCATTCGTTCCTAGGCACGTGCTTAGTTTCTTCAATCTTTTTTAGACACACCAGTAGCACGAGGAAGTAGTCAAGAGCAGACGGATCTACCATCAGACATAGTTGTCCACAACACTTAACTGAGAATATTATCTCTGTGTTTTCTAAAAGAAAATCACGTAAGAAGTTCCTTAATACTACCAGCTTCTTGAGTTTGAAGAGGGCTATTGGATATACATTGTAGTATCTCTTGGATCACTGCATATAGATAACGTCGTGCATACTATCAGTAATTTACAGAAAAAGGGTATTGAACTGATATGATTTGGCATATCTTTTAAACAAGCTGATAAATGATAATATAATCAATAATTGCGAAATCTATTGGTAATAGTAGTTATTATGTGCAACGTTATCTAATGAATACATAGATAATGTTATTCATATTATTGCTAATTATTACACTTGTTTGTTTCAATTAGCGCTGATAACAGCGCTGGTTACGTCAATCCATAGCGTATGTAATAACACACGTTTAATTCTTAAAAGTACTGTTATTCGCGGAAGAAAAAAACTACTCAAACCGTCTCTGCTTTCACCCTTTTGTTACATCAGATAAACCTAATATCTTAAAAGACCAAACATGAGAACGGCAACAATGAGCATATCGATATGAGTGATAGAATCAAAATATGGAGAGTGGACGATAATACCAAGAAGAGTTTCAAGTAGAATCCAGATCAGTGGTCCCAAAAGTTTTTAAATCGTGAATACCTGAAAACGAATAATGATTTCTCGGCGCCATTTTGTTGTACCTCGCCACACGTGGTAATTCAAACAAACATAGGTTTACTCATACGATATAGTCAGCGTTGTAGCCAGACAAATAGTAGCGGAGCGGCTCATATTCGCTTAGGAGGGCACCTCTACAAATATCAAAGAGTATCATTTATTCGAGTTTATCCAAAATAGCTCAACGTTTATTCAAACATGGTTTAGCGTATAGTGCATCTGAAATCGTCCAGCTTGGTTGTTCGACCCCGTTCCAATTTTTATTTTTTATTTTTATACCAACTGATTAACTAATTGTGATCATTTTTGTATTGTGGTGCATACCAAAATTTGTATTAGCAGATTTTTACGAAAAATATATTTGCATTTATCATAGGATATTCAAACAAAAAAAACATTCATTCCAATAACATCTGCTTGAATCAAAACTGGTCAAAATGACATCCAAATAGAAACAATTCCTATTTCTAGGGCACTTTTTCGACCGGAAGAGATTGAATATTAAAGTTGATTTCTTGTCACTATTACATATCAAAGTATAATGATGATATACAAAATATGAAGGCTCTTTGTTATATGCTTCCTTAATATTTTATGATTTTTGAATATCCAAAAATTTGTATTTTGTACATATTACAATATCTCTAGTGGGACAAAATATAAAAATATCATTTTTTCACACGTTATACATTTATGCCAGGAGAACCTATGCTAGAAATTTATACTTTGATATTCGACTTTGAACGGAGTTACAAATTTGCAAATAGTTCAATGATGCGCGTGCGTGCTTTCGTAACTCGTCTAAAAATGGTTCTGAAAAAGAATATTCTTTATTAGTTACTATCAGAATTACGATTTTACTACTGTAATGATAATTGATATACTTAAGTATTTAGAGATACAGACAAATAAGTACTTTACACACACATAGAAAGGTTGCAACGTTTTGCCAAAGGCTTGGTTGAATAATGGAATGAAAGAAGACAGTCGAAATCTGGTCAACTGAACACTGGATATATATAAAATAAGTTCTTTTAAAAGGAAATTTCAGGATCTACTTTACGTATTCGTATCTTTCTTGGTAGTAGTAATATAACAATTACCAAAACGCGCATGAGCATTATTCTTGTCACCTCATCCGCAATTTACTAATTTGCAACTCCTTTCAAACTCAAATATTAAAGCTGAAATTTTTACCTTAGTTTCTCCTGACATAATCGTCTAAAGTGTAAATAAAAATAGATTTTTATCCGTCTCCCACCAGAATCTCCAATATTCATATCAGAGCGCTCACGAGCATTATTCACCCCAATTTGCACCAAATTTGTCGCTCAATCAAAATTCAAATATGACAGTTCAATTTTTTACCGTAATTTCTTCTGACATAAATGTATAACATGTGAAGAAATTAGATTTTTATACTTTGTTCCACCAGAGATATTGGGTCTCCAATGTGCATAAAATAAGAAATTTTGGATTTTCAAAGATTCATAAAAAATTAAGTAAGCGTATATGAACTTTCAACATGCTTTGATATGTTAATAGTGCAGAAAAATCAACTTTTATATTCAACCTCTTCCGGGCGAAAAAGCACCCTGAAAACCGGAATTGTTTCTATTTCAACAATCACATTTGGATACCATTTTGACCAGTTTCGTTACGTTTTAGGTTTTAAATACAGAGGACTAAAATTGTTAAGCGCATTTTAAAGGTAAGAATGTTTCTTGATTGAATCTCCTATGACAAACGATGAGTCGCCGAGGCTTAGGCGGTAGCACGTCTGACTACGAATTGGGCGGCTTGGGTTCAAATCCCGGCCAGGACACTGGAGACTTTTCTCGCAGTGTTCCATTCCATGTCTGACGCTCTGAGGTGCACTCCATCTTCAATCAACTTGAGTAGAAGAGCGTCATTGGTAATCCTGGGGACCTTGGAAAGGTAAAGACGGTCGAGCGTGGGACCCACATTGCCTCGCAACTTAGGTCGAGAATATGTGGAGCGCTATACCTCCACATCGCCCATGCATATTGGAGGCCGGGATTTGATATGATAAACAAGTCCGATTATACTCCTTTTTCCGTAAACTTCTGCTAACATAAATTTTGGCATGGGGCAATAAAAGAATGGCTGTTATTAATTAATATATTGGTATAAAAATAAAACAATACTAGTTCTGAACTATTCTTATATAAGAGGTATAAATATTATTTTTTTAAAAAATCGAGCAGCCAAACTGGATGATTTCACATGGACTTCGTCACAGGTATTGTGTACGAAATGTCTATTCCAATTTTCATTTAGGGGGGCACATTCACTATTTGGGGGCACGGCCCTCCTGTGTTCCCGTGACTACACCCCTGGGTATAGTAATGATTATTGGTAGGGACGAGTTAATTACTGTATCCTACAAAAGACTCGCATAAAAGCAATGCCTTTCAGTCTGCCTTTCTTTGAAACACCGAATTTCGATGGTTTTAACTTCCTGAAAAAAAGTCTTAATTCATACAAGTCTTGAAAACTGAATTCAGAGCTTCTGCAAAGCCAAGCAAGTGTGAGATCGTCTAAAGCTGCTTATCATGATTTTGTAAATTAAGTGTCCTATTTTAGATTATTATTGTACTTTTAAAGCTGGATCAGGGATTTTAGGCACATGCGCACATATCTCATCAATGCTCTGGCACTTGGGATATGCTTGACAGAAACAATCCATTACTATCAATCAATTCATGTTTTGGAAAACTTAATTAACATTCATTGTGCAGATAATAATTATGTTATTGATGTAATTGTCCCATAATTAAAATAAACACTGTCTCTGTTACAATAAGGAATTCTGTTTCAATCCCTTCATAGTATAGCTAACAAAAAGTGAACGTATAATCCCAATTTTTTTGTCCGTCCGTGTCCAAAAATATATATCACGAACCACAAGCTGTCGAGAGATAGTAGAGGTGTTGTTGAAAGGGTCTTTCTTGAATAATTCAGAGCTACCGGAAGCGCCTTGAATGGTGCAGTGGGTCAGTATTGCTTAGCAACTTTTTGTAATTCAATTTTTCATATTGTTTTCATTCCATTAGATCTATCTGCAACAAAATTTATATATTTTTTTTCTACAGTAAAAATAAATCTGTTGGTATCCCCGTCTCCAAGCACCCCTGGTATCAGTGTTGCCAACCCATTTTAAAATTTAATTTTTCAAATTGCTTCCATATTGTTGGACGTATCCGCATCAAACTTGGCATAAACATTATTCGACAGAATAATAAATACCGTAGGTGTTCCCGTCCCTGTCATCAAGGAACCCTCGATTGCTAGTAGAATCGTAGCGCTCACTTGCTTTATATAATTTCACTATAACGTGTGATAATGCACGTGAACGCACTTGCGCATGGTCATTTTACATAAATTATTGATACGCAGCATTAAAGATGCATTAACGTGATCTTTCATTGCAAAAACTGTACCTTTGAATAGTGGGTACAAAATACGATTTGTGTACCCACAATTTTTTAGAGGCAGTGTCGAACCCAGGGTTGGGTTTAGATGCAGTGTTGCCAATTTAGTTGTTTTCCAACTAAATCTAGTCTTTTCGAAAGACCGTTTAGTTGGCAAAATAGCCATTTAGTTCCTAGTGGGAAATTTAGTCTTTTTAGAACGTTGCCTAGTTGTAATCTGGTTTTAAAAAATACCTTTAGAGAAATAAATTGTAATATAATTTTAAAATACAGTGGTCGATCATCGTATAATTCTTTTTCAATTCCACGTACCCAGTTCAAAAAAGTTCCTTAAACAGATTTAGAAATGCAATTAGTTCATAATCTATGCATGATTTATTTCTTTGAAAGGAAACTGAAAGAATTAAGGAAATCTGGTATTAAAGAAAGATAAGAGAAAATTGCCGAATTCTGAAATTTGTTTGTGGGTTAATGAAACAACTTCAACAAAGATTGCCTAATGACGTTGAAATTTTTAGGAAAGTCTCTCTGTCTTCAGTTTGAAGGGCAGTTTTTGTCTTAGGGGCCCTTAATTTCTCGGTTTGAAATATCCGATTTACATGGTGACTTGAACACTAAAATGGAATTTCTACGGCGAGAACTTACTGTAGTGTAATGGAATATAAACACTTTAGTCAGCTTCTGTATGAGCTCTTTAATTATTGTGTTGCCAGTGGTGAAAACTCGTTTAGAAAATCAGCAGAATTTGTAATGTCGAGACTTGTTTTACTTGGTCCAATGCAGAAGTTTCTTAATCAGTTAAACATTGTTAAATAATAATAATAACTCCACAACCATCTCATTCAACTTTATGTTAGCTTGAACTTCAATTTCTCCTTTAATTCCAACTGATGAAGTCATTGATGATTATATTGATGGCAACTTGCTAACAATGCATTTTTAATTGAGTTAATTACGTTTTAAACTATTAAAATTTTCTAAAATGACATTTACACGATTATAATGGAACAAAATAAATTCTAGTTGTTTATAGCACGATTCTAGTTGTTTTTGACATAGATTTTAGTTGGTAAATTCTCGGGCTGTTGGCAACACTGTATTAGATGGGCTGTTCTTTGGAGAACAGAACAAGATGGTGGCGAGTGGATCACCGATGCTGCGCAGCTCTAGAAAAAATAACTCAAATAATGGTAAAAATTGTGGAAGATATAAAAGACTAAAGGAAAAATAGCTTATTATGTGACGAAAGTAGCACAGTTGATTATTTTTTTTTACTATGCCACTGCTCAAAAGGGAGGTGTGGGTAGCAAAAACTGGCAGTACTTAAAGTGTTTGCTAAGTGAAGTGACAAATGACGATCAAGATGGATCAATTACAGAGGATATTTTTTTCTGAACTCCGAAATGTACATTCTGAAATTGGAACGTTGAGAACAATCATAGAGTTGTTAAAAAAGGATGTGTATCAGTTACAACATCAATTGTCCCGATATGATCAACACATAAACAGTACCGGTAATGAATACTTGCGTTATACGGATAACATCGGTAGGGTACAAAGGTGGAGCGATGTTCTGAAAAACAGTGGTGCCAAAAGTGACGAAAGGTTAACTCGTGTAGGAAATATCAGTAATATACACGGGTGGAATGACGAAGTGAAAAACACTGGCTTTAGAAGGTTACAGAAGATAGTTAAATCGTGCAGTAATCACCAAGAAACATTTCCTCCTAAAGATGGGTTTCCATCGCTAAAAAATGGAAGAATCGAGGAAAAACGGAAGGTGGCCTAAAAGTGGATTGTTTGAACAAACTGTAAGAGACAATAATGTAGATAAAGTTAAGCGTAGTTTGAATGCTGATTATGTAAATAATAACAAAGCACGATATGATAGACAAAGTTCAAATCTCGATATGGATCAGCAGAAATATACGTTACCTACACAAAATAGGTTTGAGGTTTTAGAAGAACAACGGGTGTACGGCTGCAGATATCGCATTTTCACAGTCAGAACCTAGTGCTTCGGAAATGAATAAATACTCAAAGCAAGAGGTACACAAGCCATACTATAAGAAAGAAAACCCTGATAAAGTACAAGGTGTACATAAGGGTAGTTTTAAAAAGAAAATACCAGGCAAATTTAGGTTGGTGATAGTCATTGGAGAGGCATTACCTCTAAACTTGTAAATAGCTCATATAGTGTTTTTAGTGTCATAAAACCAGGAGCAAGTCTAAAAGATGTGGTAGAGCCATGCATGAAGGAAAATAGCAGTTTAAGTGATGAGGATTTGGTTGTCATAATTGGTGGTACAAACGATATCTCGAAAAATGAAGCTTCCAATACGGTAAAAACTCTTGATAAAGCACTCCTTTCTCTTACGCATACGAATGTGATTGTTGTCTCCTTACCGTACAGGCATGACTTACCTGATTCTTCTTGCGTTAATAAGGAAGTAATTAAAACAAATGACAAGATAATTAGTTTATGTAAAAAAATTGGAAACGTACAAATATTAGACATGTGCAGTATGCCGCGTGTGTTTTTCACAAGGCATGGGTTGCATTTAAACGTAAGGGAGGAAAGGCTTCTTTGTAGGGGAAATTTTACAGATGGTTCAAGATGTCTTTTCGACACCTTATTCTATTCCATTGCTAAAAGAAGGAGGTAGCATAATTGTTCCAGAACATGTACAAGGTAACAACCCTAATTTCAAAGCTTCATGGGTAAATGACTGACAAATCTGTAGAAGGCGATGATATGAACACCAACGTTCATGATAAAGGTGAAGAGTACAGTGCAATGCAAAAATGAATGATACTATAACCATGTCTAGTTTAAGTCTTTCAAAATGTGTACAAGATACTGAATATTTCTCGAAATCAAATATCATTAATTCTGATCCAAATATTTCACTCCCCATACTAAACTTAGTCAAAGAAATGGAGTATAGCTACATAAGATTGTCGTATCAAAATAATAAAGTATTTGTCCCAAGAAATCAACTGATTAATAAGGTATTATATCAGCATGCAATCAGTTTTCGTATATCAGCTGAGCACTTGACAATTTCAAAATACATTCAGGTACCATCAACCGATATTTTCTCATGCTATTCGATAGTATCAGTAAACGAAGCCAGTCAAAGTAGTGCAGTATCAAGAACTAGGGAACGTATAGTAGAAAACCTCTATGATATCTGTAAATCACATAACTCACTACTTCAATTAGATCTTAGGGACATGTCAGTGGTGAAAGTACCAGTTATCGTAAAATGTAATGAAAAAGCCCATGATATTGATCAGCAGGAAACAAACGGTAATTCCATCGATGGTACTATAATCACAGTACAAAAACAGGGAGTAAAAGTAGGTGATTTGTCATCATGTAATACGCAAGCTAGTACCAAACGTAAACCAATGCCAAAAACACTATCAAGTGATTTTTTATGGTAAAGAATGGAGAATCTAATACACATTCAGATTGTAACAAGGATTCACTGTCTTTTTTACATGTTAATATACAATCCATTAGAAATAAAATAGGTGAATTACAGGTACGGTTAGATTTATTAAAATGTCACATTGTCTGTATAAATGAGCACTGGCTTCGAGAACAAGAATTACAATTGTATGTTCCGAATGAGTATAATTTAGTAGGGGGATATTGTAGAATAAATTTGAATCATGGAGGCGTCTCTGTTTATGTACAGGATAGTTTAAATATACAGTACTCAATCATAAATGTAAGCGATCTTTGTATTGAGACAATTTTTGAAGCAGCTGTTTTCCACATTCCTTCAAGTAGAATCATAGTGGCCTCTATTTATAAAGAAACCAAGCTGATGAAGATTGATTTATTAGAAGGCTTGAAAAACTTATTATCTTGTTGCTGAAATATAAAAATCACACTATATTGATCTGTGGTGATATAAACATAGATATTAGAGAAAAGAGGAATAGGGTAAACGCTCTATTAGATACATTGAGGTCATATTGTATGTACTGTATAAATGACAAACCTACCAGCAAAGACGCGTTTAGATAATGCCATAATGAATGTGCCTAAAGACTCAATTAGTGTAGACATCTTCAAACTTAGTATACCTGGTCATGATGCCCTGTTCCTTAAATTACCCAAATTATATTCCCAATCAAACACAGTGCTAGAAATATGTAAGTCAATTAGAACATTAACAGAACATCATATATCTTCATTAAGAAACAAATTACGTTTGTATATCTTAAGTGAATATCATACAACATGTATAAACGTTGGGGATTTGACAACTTTTTAAATACCATAGTAAATGCGTACAAAATTTGCCCGAAAAAGATATAAAAAATCAGACAAAAACTAAACAGAAATCCGGCTGATGTAAACGGTATACTCCCCGCCTAAACAGACTTAAAATACAACTTTTACATGTCATAATCAATACTGTAATGGGTTAGTTAGTAAGGATACATATATTAAGATAAGGAAAATTTATAGAGCAGGAATCAAATTAGCAAAATGTACTGCCAATGACAACTTTATTATGAATTCTAAAAATCAGTACAAGCTATTAATAAGTTAAGCAACTCACGTACAAAGGATTTTTATGGCCTATCGAACTTTAATGTCAAAAAGATTAGTGATGTAATTACATACCCACTAGTCATTTTAATAAATCGTATTACGATTGAGGGCATTTATCCTACATGTTTGAAAGTTTCGATTACAGTATCGATCTTTAAAAAATGTGACAGGTCACTACCAAATCACTATAGACTCATCTCACTAGTACCTATAATATCTAAAATAATAGAATATTGCATCCATAAGCAGATTTACACCTACTTTGAATTTAACAATTTATTATCTGACGCACAATATGGTTATAGGCCTAGGTTATCTACTATTAAAGTTGTTGAAAATTTAATATCTTCAGTGTATGACAGTACGGAAAATAAATTAACAGCTATTACCACTATGTTGGACCTGAGCAAAGCCTTTGATACTATGTCTCATAATATTATTATTAATAATCTGAAATGTTATTGCGTTACTGATATAGAACTTAATCTAATATCGTCATATCCTCATGGTCGACAACAAATAGTACAAATTAATAATTTCAGATCAGAAAGGTTAAATGTTCTACAAGGGGTTCCACAAGGCTCGATCTTGGGACCGCTGCTGTTTGTATTATATATGAACGACGTGCCAAGCTATTTACCTTGTAAAACAATTCTTTATGAACGGCACTATTTACCACTAGTAATGATATTGAATTACTTAAAAAGAAAACAAGAAATGATTTAACGGACAACAAAGTGGTTTAGTAATAATGACCTCTCTATAAATCATACAAAAACAAGAAGTACTTTTTAATTTGAATATACCAAACAGTGACAATAAGAATGTAAAGTTATTAGGTCTAATAGATCAAAAGTTGAACTGGGATAGCCATACTGAGAAGCTATGTAACAAACAAACTAAAGTGATTGTTTTTACTCTACAACTTAGAAACAGGTGTTAGTAGAAATGTGTTGTTACTGGTATATTATGGATTGTTCCATTCTCATTTAACGTACGGTACTGTAATTTGGGGGAAAAACTGTCTTTAAGTGGCAGGAAAAAAAGCCATTAGGTGTATTGATAATTTAAAACCAAATGAATCGTGCCGAAAAAGTTTTAGAATATTGAATATTCTTACAGTGGCTAGTATATATGTACATAGTTGTTTAAGGCACGTCAAAGAAAATTATTGTAAATATAACCGGAGATATGATGTTCACTCACATAATACCAGAAATAATTTTGACATACCATTACTGAGATTACCTAAAACGCAACATAGCAACATCTATGAACGGATACGTTTATTCAATAAGTTACCAAGGACTGCTCACACCACGATTATACAACGTTTCTCGTCAGTATTAACCAATTACCTTAGAAACAAAGTCTTTTACATGGTAGAGGAATTTGAAACAAGTGAGTTGGAAAATATTGATTTCTAAAGGAGAATCAATGTGTGATAATGTTTGAAATCATGAACATACGTACCGCTGAATATGTATTCAAGGCAAAGAACCGCCCCTCTAAACCCAACCCTGGGTTTGCCACTGTCTCTTAAAAATTGTGGGTACAAAATTGGAATTTTGTACCCACAATTCAAAGGTACAATTTTACGGTGTAGAGAGGGGGCGCGAGGTCCCCCTTCAGAGGAAAATATTTTTATAGCAATATTTCAACAGTTTATCTCAGAGAAAGCTTCGATTTGTTTGAGAACAAATCTAATTTGTCTAGAAATATTAACTTTTGGGGAAACCGGATTAATATTGCATGATAAAACTTAGCAGTAAGCAGGAATATATCAGATATAGTATAATAAATTGATATTAAAAAAAAATAGCAGGATAATGTCGATAACGTCCCTGGTAGCTTCTTCAGATCTACGCTCCCCCGTCACGCAAAAGCCTAGATCTGCCCTTAATTTGGTGATTTAAACCGATATTGGAGGCGACACCGGGGGTCGAACTAAGGATCACTCCTATCCAAAGCGTAAACATTCAACAAAACACAAGCTCTTAATTAAGGTCATAGAGAACTACAATAACGATATTCTTTTATGAATAGCGCTGTACCAGTTCGTAAGAAAATGTGAGTGATTGAACAAGACCTTGACCTTAAATTGTACCCAATAGAATACACATCAAATACTGAAAGGGGAACCTTGCTTTACTCTGGATTTACCATCAAAGAAGTAATAAATTCTGCAAAGAATTGCAAAGAAATTCTGCACAATGTTGATATCTACCGTACGTGATGATGAGTTAATAAACTCTGAGTCTATGAATGAGAAATCAGTGATTAGAGCATTTATCATTATGTGATTACACGAAACAGATTTCATTCAACTTACATAACTGTTACTATCTCCAAGAACTGCATTGAGGATGGAAAATTGCAACTAATTACATACTTTTCTTTAATTCAGAATGGTTCATCGTGGTCTCAAATCTTGCAACGTTAATTTAACTCATTTCCCGACGTCATACAATGATGAAATGTTGCACAGCGACGTACGTCGGCTGACAATACAATATTCCATTGTTACTTATATACTGTATATATATCTATATCTATCTATCTATCTATCTATCTATCTATCTATCTATATATATATATATATATATATATATATATATATATATATATATAT
>JAGDQP010010930.1:30400-41622 GCA_022664845.1 Lepisma saccharinum
TGGTGATTGACATGATCAATGAAAGTGTTGTTATGAGATTCGAAGAGTTGAAAAATTATGAAGCAAATTTTGACTTTCTTTAAAAAGAAATTTATCAAGATAATTGCAAAGAAATTTGTTTAAAAAAGTATTTCAATTTGTAAAATAGTTTACGTGAAGTTTGCAAATAAAATTAATTATGCGTTCATAAAGATAAGTTCTTATTCTACATTGTTCTTTTTTTTTTAAAAAAAAAATGTAATTTAATTGTGCGTGCGTAATCAAAGTGCTGAACGCAAAATGCCATGTGTGAAAATTTGATTGTAGTTTTGTTTGAATACTATTCTAAATTCGGAAGACGTTCCCAACAAACTCATCACATCTTATCATTTTTAGATCAGACAGCTGAATTGTGATTGTTCTTTTTCTTAGCTGCGAGACATATACTTGTTGTGCGTGCGTAGGTGCATGCTTTAAGATCACTGTAAATAAACGATCGTAAATATTTTCTATCATGAATGTTGTCTGGTTTGTTTGCTTGTTTGACAAAAATGTTTATCTTGGGATAAAAGTGTACGATGTGATAGCGAATATAAGTAACCCATTAAAAATCGACTGAGTCACACTTCCACCCTCCCTTGCTTGCACCGAAAACCCCTTCATCATTGTGCTACAAAACTATGTTGTTTACTTTTATTCTTGTATGGATATTTAAAGTGTTTATATGTCGTTGATCTTTGACAACACGTGTGGCATGAAAAAACCGAAAAGTTTTCTTAACAGAAAAACATAACATATTTACCAATAAATGCATTACAATCAGTCTACGTACTTGAAATTATGCGTAGTACTCGAATCGTATTGTATCTGCTTTTTACTGGATTGATTTAGTACTTCCACTACTTCCTAATTCGATTGCTTATTTGTTTACTTAGCATCTTCCTGTTATATAATATCTTGAATATGGTTTCTCTGACATATGGTCGCCTATCAGATCAATGTAAATTACGTATCCCGTTTCCACTGCTTAATCGAAAACCATTTGAGGTAAGATGTAAGACGGGGAATTTCAAGCTAGTTATGATGATAATAGTCCTCATAGGTACTACCCTAGATCCAGTATTATTTGATATGCATTTGGTTTATATTTCCTTAACTGTCTCCAAAACAACAGGGTAACTCTATCCTCTTTAATTACATTTTCCATACAAATGTCACGTTTCACATATCTCACAACGGGGATATAATATAAGAAGGTCCTACGACTTACACCACATTCTAATCACTTTTCTATTTTTCATCTAGTGATCGAAATTCACATTCAGTGACGATATTTCTCATTTCTTTTAAAATAAGAATTAATCAAGATGACGGCAGCAAACACTTGATCAGAGTTACATTCACGACTACGATAAGAAACAGTTTTCTCATTCTGCGCATGTGTAGAATTAACAACTGAATCCATCCACCTCAGTCTCTGCGATTTTCCTTGATTTCAAAGAAACATGAAATACTATAACTTCTGTGGAACTTTACTGAGAATTCCTAGCAACGTGTACAACATATTAACATTGACAAAGTGATAGCTTATTGATGTCCGTCCCTACGGTGATCACAACTTGAGAAGTGTGTAATTGCGTCACGTTCGTTGTTTGCGAAAACGTGACATTTTGTGACCTACCAATGAGTCCCATAGAGTATCTATGCATTGATGAGATGATCTACGATATGTGTGCGCTACACCAAAATGATTCAATGAACGTAGCTTACTAGGGTGGAAAATAAGTCTTGAAAATCACTACTTAAGAAGAAATTTCACTCTCGCCTTCTTCCTCCCTACCCATTAAATTAGCCATATGGGAAACTATTTAATTTCGAATGAAAGGACCCTACTATGTACAAATCAAGGGTTCGCTTTTTCTTGAGACTACTATAACAGGTCCTCTTAATGTTAAGCAAGGGTTTAAAATTTGTAAAATAAATAAAATGCACAGGCAAATGAAAACGGAAAGACAAACAACATACGAGATCTGTACAAAAGAGTAAACTCGTTAAGGAAAGGTTATCAGCTTAGATTAGGGACGATTAGAAATGAACGCGAAGATCTTCAAGCGGATCCGACAAAAACTATCGATGTGTAGAAAAATTATTTCAACAAACTTCTTAATGTACACAACGGAGAACAAACACAGAAAATTAAAATTAATACAGCAGAACCGTGGATACCCGAACCTAGAGAGATCGAGGTCGAAATATCGGTTAAGAAATTGAAACATTTCAAATCACCAGGAATGGAGAATATTCCAGCCGAATTAATTAAAGCGGAAGGAACGGCACTAATGAAGGAACTGCATAAACTGATAAACACTATGTGGAGAAAGGAGGAGCTTCCAAAGGAATGGAAACCCTCAATAATAGTTCCGGTATATAGAAAGGCGATAAATCGGACTGTAGTAATTACCGCCGAGCCTCGTCACTCCCAACATGTTACAAAGTATTGAGTAACATACTACTAACTCGCCCAGGTGTATACGTAGATGAAATAGTTGGAGATCACCAAAGTGGATTTACAAGAAATATATCCACGTTGGACCAGATTTTTGCCTTGAGACAAATCTTGGAGAAGAAATGGGAATACAATGGGACTGTTCACCAGCTATTCATTGATTTTAAGAAGGCTTATTATTCTATTAAAAGGGAAAGGTTATACAGTATCCTTGCAAAATTTAGAATTCCGAAGAAACTTGTTCAACTTGTGAGGATGTGTGTCAACGACCCCATAAGCAGAGTACGGGTAGGTAATAATATAGTTTCAAGATTCACAACGGATTGAAACAAGACGATGCCTTGCCACCACTTCTGTTTAACTTTGCTTTATAATATGCGATTTAAAAAATAAAAGATGACAAAAAAAAAGTGACTAACGTTGAATGGCTTGAATCAACTGTTCATGTACGCGGATGATGTAGATTTAATACGGGAAGATATACAAAGTAACACCGATGTCTTAGTAGAAGTGTGGGATGAGATAGATCTACAGGTAAACATAGAGAAAACAAAATATATGATAACAAGCCAACACAGGGGATAACGAAAATAGGTACATAACAATTAAGAATGAAAACATAGAGAAAGTAAACAAATTTAAATACTTGGGAGCATACGTAACAAGCAAAAACGAGGTCACGGAAGAAATAAAAAGTCGTTTAGTATCGGGCAACCCATGTTTCTGTTCAATCCAGAAACTCTTAATCTCGCAATTAATATCAAGAAAGTTGAAATTGAAAATATACAGAACGCTTATTCTGCCGGTAATACTTTACGGTTGCGAGAGTTGGAGTACGACCCTAGCAGATTAACATAAATTACGTGTGTTTGAAAATAAGGTTTTGAGAAAGATATACGGGACGAGATGACTGGAGAATGGAGGAGACTGCATAATGAAGAACTTCACGAACTGTTCCACTCACCCGATGTAAAAATAATGAAATCTCAACGACTAAGATGGGCAGGCCATGTAGCTCGGATGGGAGATAAACGAAGATTATCTTCTATCTTGGTTGGAAAGCCGGATGGAAACATACCGTTGGGAAGACCGTGACGACGTTGGGAGGGCAATATTGAAAGGTATCTTCGAGAAGTAGGTGGCTGTGATGAAAACTGGCTTGATCTTGCCCAGGATGGTTCCCAATGGTGAACATTTGTTACTACGGAGATGAACTTGCGAGTTCCGTAAGCCATAGAGTAAGAGTAAATAAGTAAAATACAAAGGGTTAAACGCTTCTATTATGACACGCTCTTGTTTAAATTTTAGCCGAATTATTTATTTAAATATACTCGATCAAAAGGATCAGGAATTCTCCAGTTTCTCGATGCAAAAGTTTGGAGCATTTCTTGGCTAGATCGAAATTCACTTTGTCCCTGAAGACCACTCGTTATGAAAATATTAACTTAGATTTGCATGCTTGGTTGCTTAGTTTCTTAAAAAAAAAACTAATCACAAAGTTACCGCTGAGTTTTAATTTAGCACAGCCTTGGCAGAATACACTAAAATAAAATTCAAACAATTCTTTCCTTCCAACAAACTGTTAAGGAAACATTTCAATGTTTATTGTTTCATTTTGATCTCGTCAATGACGCACAAACACACTTTCCATTTCTACAAATGATTCTGCCGCAAGGATGACCATCTCATCGCCCATAGAGAAAAGTTCTTTAATATTGTCCTGATATGACTATGTTAATTGTTTCTGTTATTGAAAGTGTTATAAATATAGGACATTTGCTGAACATATCACGTTTTCTTGTTAAGGTAAAATCCCAATGACTCAAGCCACATGTCATATAAGAAGAAGACATGAATGGCCTTTAGTCACTAGGTACATATGTGCTATACTCAACTGTAAATATCCTTGAATTGGTGGCTGTTAACTGTGGCACAGGCATTTGTCGAAAGAAGAAGATTTCCATTGATTACTTAGTTTAAGCAACTTAGTCTGTTTCAGAAAGTTCGTGGAATGCATGATTAATTCAATAATGTGGTCCGAGGTTTGACAGATAAGCTGACTCAATTTTGTAGTTCTGAGATGAAACAGTCATTCACTAACTTTCACCATTTTCCCGCGCACACAATGCACACACGCATCTATCGATAAATACCCGAGTTTCAGTACATGTTATTTCGTAATGGTTCCACGAAAACAGTGTGTTATTTGTCATTAGAAATGTTGTTAACACAAGGGTGAGAGAAACGTCCGCCGAGCCCGATGTGCGTGAGGGACAAATTAATTTTGAGTGACGCCTCAAGAAATATGTATATATTGCAATTTCCCCGTATGTATGTGTGTATGTATGGGGAAAATATTATTTTACGCTTTGTAATGAACATGGAATTGTAGAGCCTTGTATGTAGATAAACTGAAGGACAGACTTTTACTATTCGATCTGGCAATATACGTAATAACTTTTCTTTTTTACAAAGCATTTTATCCACCCATCATTCAAGAACACATTTCTATATTAAAATACTGGAAGCGGCCCCACCATTCAGAGTCCCTAATTGAAATTGTGTTTTTTGGTTTTCACTCTATCACTAGATAAGATAGCACGTCAATTTCCTTACTCTTTTGTCTTATTTACTTTTATAAAATAACGCTCATTTTTTGTGTAGCGCCATTTACTTCTAATGCAGGTTTCTCTCTGCAAATAGAGCAACACTTTTGTGATGGTGCAGACACAGACTCTAACAGAGAGATTTAATATAACGTGATTTTGTTAGGAAGATTTACCTCCAGTATACACAATAGTGATGAGACTGCTAAGATCCATTTAAACAAATTGACCTCTCCAGTTCATACTAGAATCCTTTTCCGAAGGGAACTGGTGACATCTATGGTTTACACATCAAACGATCGAACGACAACATCTACTTGCAAATCCGCCTTCACCGAAGCAAAAGCGAAAAAAATTATATAAAAATCGAAAAAGTCATTGACGAGCAAGTAAAGAAGGTGTTCGTAATTAGCGAATCAAAGAGAAGAAGAGAATTTGCTAAAGAGAAAGATTCGAAGACTAGTACAATCGTATCTACCAGGGAAATATTAGCAGAGGAACAGACAAGTACTCGTCTGTCATACGATACTTTGTTATTAAAGAAATCGAAAGATGATTCTGGCGATTGAAGGTGTTTTCCCCTTTCATAATCAATAAACAGATCCTATATCATGGGAGATTGGTCGACAATACTCAGAACTTACGAAATTGCAAACTTTCGGTTGAGATTGCCAGTGACAAACAGACAGCTAATCTCCTTAAAATGGAATTTATCGGCTTCGGTCAGATCTAACAAGTTGAACCTTACTCCCAAATTAAGATCAGCCAAGGTGTGGATTATGTCACTGCGATTTAGTTAATGTTAAAGTTGAAGTAAATTGCTGGATTTACGTCAGAATCAGAAAGACTGGGGAACTCCAGTCAACCTACTTTTGCTCTGCCAACGGTACTTGAATCAGTTAATGATGGATGTAGGACTTTATATACGAAGCCCACTCCGCTGTTTCAAATGTCAGCATTATAGCCATTCAAATACGTCATGCAGTCCAACCTTTGTTGTTTGTGCTACTTGCGGAAAGTCCAACTGTTGTGCAGAACTTGCACTTCACTGAAGAAACCTCAGTGCATCAGTTTCAAGGGTGATCACACGATTGTCCTATTTTTAAAGTAGCTCATTCAGTGGCTTATGATTCTGGAAATTATCTCATTTTATGATGCAAAACCGTGTGTCGAGGCTGCATTCTCCACAATAGTAGTTAGAAGTCCTGCTAAACTTTAGTAAACTTTATTTTGAATGGGCCATTCTAGCAATTTTTGACTTCGGCCCGTCACGTTCTATTAGTTAAAATTCACAGTCACAAACATCCATGCCTCAGTCGGGATTCGAACGCGGGACCTATGCCGGACTGAGCCAAAGTTGCCTAAAGGCCTTAAAAATTCAATTCAATTGAAAACTGCGGGACCTTCGAGTCGCTGGCTTAGTGCCCTAGCCCATACGACCACCAGGTCGTCCAGAAGTCCAGTAAAAGACTGCCTTTGCTGGTATCCACACATCTACGCAATACAATCTACTACCATGTCTGTGAAGTCTCCTAAAAATCTATAAACCCAAAATCTACTTTTACAAGCTATCTTTCGGAGAAACAAATCCCAAATTCACTTACATGTTTGACAAGAGTGTAATTAGTGAAATACACAATACAAACGCTAACTGCTATTAAGAAGTATGGGAAGATATAGCGCGAAAAGTTTGTACCCGCCTCTAAAGTGCTTGCAATAACTATTTCTTGGCACAGTGGCGCATGGTTAGCGTGTGGGCTTGTAAACTGAAGGATCTTGGAAATTGAAATCTCCGTCAAGCACTTTCATACCTTCCCTCCACATTGTACTACTGGGAATCTTCACAAACACGTGTCTGGCGTTGCACGTTTGCACTTCCTACATTTATTTATTTGTCACTACAAATAAAAAACATCAACACGATTTGGACAACAGGAAAGGATTTTATATTTTTTATTTGTTTATATTTTATCAATGTGTAAATAATAATTCCCTTTATTCTGTCTTCTGATTGTATTAGTTAAGAGTGATATAAACAAAACACTCGTACAAATAAGCACGTGGAGCAGTGTTGCCAGTGCAGAATATAGTGCGAAAACTGTTTCTAGCTGCCGAGATGTCATATTGAGTTTTCTATTTTGATTATGCTTAGATTTTTAGTTTCGTTTTGAATTGTGCTACATTGTTTTAGTTATCCGTCGAGAGTTATGTTTCCTGAGCGGTAAGTATAAACGGAACTAAGATTTAAAACTTATCGCTGATTGGTTTATAATTACCAATAATAATATAATAGTTGAATTCTGATTGGTCGGGGTTATTTAAGTCGTTATCTAGTTTTAAAAGCTTTGTTTTGATTGGTTAGAATTTTCACGTTGTACTTTTATCTTTTGAATCCGAGTATATGGACGCATATACCATGCGTTCTCGCGGTATGTCATATCTTCCTAGTAGGATGTTTAGACCTTAGAATAATCGTAATTGTGATATGTTTAAGACGACAAGAGGACAACTGTACGATGATATGGTTCTTACATTGCCTAAATATTCCAATTCAAAATAGAGCCTAGTTTCCAAATCCTATCTGGTAATGTTGAAGATGGAACATCTCAGCAATAAAGTTAATCATGTCTAAAAGATGTTTTGTTAATTATATACCTGTACATAAGAATTCTCGGCTCGACTTTAGAACGACCACCAGAAGTTCGATAGCGAATACAACCTAGATGTTAGATGAAACTTCATTTTTAATCAAAGTATTTTATGGACTCCAGATTGAACTATTTCTTGCAGTGTTACGTTTAGTATATCAAATGCAGATCTTCATAGCATCACCCATCGTTCATCTGTTTTTAATATTACTATAACGTAGCACTAGCCATTAAGAACTAACGAAAAGTAAAGAAAGACCAAAATACCTGTTAATTGACTACGTATTAAAGAAAGGCATGAATAATGAGATACTAATGATACACTATTTTCAAATATTCTTCCATCGTATCCTGACTGGAAATCATTCTTCGGCCATGTGAATAGATGAGACATTCCTGACAAAAGAGTGGTAGAAATAATAAGTTGCAGACAACTGGACAAAATGATTGCTATTGCTGAAACAAAACTTGGACAAAAAAAGAACAACATACTTTTGCTAATTTTTATTTTTCTAGAATATATATATATAATTTTTCATACATTTTATGCAAGAATTAGCAAGTTTCACATTATTTCATACCCTAAAGGACAATAAATACCTAAATAATGTTTTCCCTCCTGTGTCAGAGGAATATTAACCTAAAACATATTATCTGCATTTTATAGCATGTGAATGTAATAATCACTTACAAAATTTTTTCTTATTGACATAAAAGTATATATAAATAGAGCTACGAGATTTTTACATCTAACCCTATAATTTATTTCTCAGTTGAGAAATGAATTAAATGTAATGATAAAAACTGTAAAATATTGATGCATTCTTCAATTTCGCGTACCACCCATCTGAGGTTAGCGTATCAACACTGATGCACGTGCCGTAGTTTGGGAAAGCTTGCTTTAGACAATAATAGGGTTACCCGAACACTGGTGGGTATTATTAACAATTATTCAGTGAAATCTAACAATAAATATAAAACTGCATAAATTTAAACGAATGATCCCTTTACACTTTAGAAAAAACGTGACCTCCGACATGTACACCGGAACTACTTAACCAGATAAATCCCGCTAGATCCGGTCAAGATATTAAACCTTATCTCAATATTTGATTATAAAAGGACACTTGAACGGTACGTGCAAAATAAGATAAGGCAGAGTTTACGTGGCAAGAAATTGTATGCTAGATAACTGAGAAAGAACAAACTTTGGACTCCGAATCAATTAAAAAAGATACAAAAGATGCTTCTTTGTTGTGAGCTATTGTCAGATATCATATCAGAATCTCTACTCCAAATTAGATATTAATCATTTATGAATACGTTGCATGTTGAGATATATAATTGAAAGTATGTGGGGCTATTTTGATCAAGGGGCTCACAAGGAGAAATCAAATCACTACCATCATGCTTAGCGAGATTTGTCTTCAATCGTCACTCTATCGACTGGAGTTCCGATTAGGGGTGAACCTTATTAAGCATGATGGTACTAGCTTTCTTTTTCCGTTTGTGATCGAAATAGCTCTGGACTGCCATACATGCATTTATAATGTTGTCTAAAGAATGTGTTGATAGAACACTAAGGATTGAGTACAACCCACTTTTTACAGGAACTGAGAAAATGAAGCAAAAGGGTTCATTAATGTATGTGTCGAAACAAAAAACAGACCCAGCTACTTTTATTTGAATTGGGAAATATATCAAATAACTTTTGTATGAACGGGGAAAGAGATCCGGCTACTTTCGTTTGAATTGGGAAAGAGATCCAGTTATTTTTATAAATTTCCACTCATAAATGGGAGTTTTATTGCTTCGTTTTCTGTTTTTCTGAACAGTAACTTGCATCTCCATTGCACTCACCTCTTCATTTACCTTCCAGTTTCTGATCCATAAGGTTATCAACATAAAAACGACAGGAATCGCTGTTTCGACTTACGATACGATTTACAAGTGAACTTATTTTTGCCAGATGCTGCATCAGATAAGAAATGGTAAGAGAAGGAGCGAACAATGAGTACACGAGGATGTACATACAATACAGAACAGATAAAGAAATCTCTTTCTTGAAACGGAACTGAGGTGAGTCCAAATATCCTAGAATATATATCATTAATGCTATCGTCAGGTAAAATGAAACAAACGGAGATAATTTTCGATTTCGTTCTATTGTTTGAAAAAGCTATGCATTTTTCTCTTTTTATTTGCTTATTTGAAACAAACAAAAATTTGTGTCAGAAAAGTCCTGATACATGTGCTTGATTGTGGTGTTTATCACAAAGATAAATATTTTTGGTCACTTCTCAGGATGATTGAAATAAGTAGAAGAACAAGTAGTACCAGATAATGTGGTAATCAAATCACTTAAGATACTTCATAATATCATTGTGTTCTTGAAAAATTAATTGTTTTTATATTAATGTTTTAAGGATACTTGAAAATGTTGATAAGATTTATCTGAAGTTTTTATCCACTGATACGTATTTTATTTCTACCTATTAGATAACAACGCTATCAGTGTCTGTGTTTTGTGTCCAGTGGCACTGATTTCACATCTGATATAAGATAAAGTGAATAAAAACATGTTATTTTCGTTTCTACTATCGCAATCTACGTTTGAATTAAAATGATAATTGAAGATAAATTAAGAGATTTATTTAGCAGTTTTCCCCGTGATCTAGTAGCAAAGGCCACTGATTTCGGATTAATATACGTTAGACCAATTTTAATCAAATCTAGCAGCTGTTAGAGAAAATGCCAGCGTTGAACATAGAATAGGGAGCGCTAGAGCTACCTTCGAAATGCTTTCGCTGAAAGTCAGTTCGCCGAGAGATATAATTTCTCAGGCTTAGGTTAGAGATTCCCCGTGTACAGTCTACTCGAGCCAAATGAGTAAATACATCTGAAATGTGGAGCAAACACGTACTTACTCTATTATATATATTATTTTGTTTTTAATTTTAGACTCAAACTACTTAAAACTAGTTTTCTAGGAAGTTGCATCTTCGTCTTTTTTATTTTTATTTTCAAATTTCATCTGTCTCTATGCAAAATTGAGGAGGTAACATACAAAACTCCATATGTCCAGAAGTGACATAAAACACGTTTCAAGTTTTTTTTTCTGAAGGAACTCTAACCTGCGTGACGCTAACTGACGCGAATTGAAGTACAATTTTTTTTCAGCGAACTTTATTCGAGTCCTATTTCATAATTTTTTTGGAAAGAGAAATACAAATCAACTTCGTTTATGAACAGTGTGAGATTTTGGAAAATACCTCATCCAAGTCTGCTCTTCAATTTTCCTACTAAACTTCTGAATTCGAGACCAGTTTTGATCCGAAATAAGGGTAATTCCTGTTCAGAAAAATACACAATCTACCAAATACACTTCTCAAACTATAAACTGTTAAAAATTTTCGCACACATTTCTGGAGAAAATTAGGCAGCTATAGTTGGCCAGAAATTTCCAGTAACTTGCATAATAAA
>JAGDQP010010931.1:17773-31019 GCA_022664845.1 Lepisma saccharinum
TGGTGTAGTAAAAAGTAATCCATTATTTTTGCATGACATTGAAGGCTTGACTTACCATAGTTAGAATGATCCGATTTAGGTCACATATGCGCCGTTTTGTTCGATAACGTGTTGCCACTTGGAAGGTAATATCATGATGCCTCTCTCATAGAAGCCCTTGTCCCTATTGGCAAAAAATTGAGACAGTCGATTTTCACAAGCCTCTCTTGAAGTGAATTTTTCACCAGCAAACGTGTTCGCCATGGACAGGAACAGATGGTAATCACTCGGTGCCAGGTCCGGACTATAAGGTGGATGCATAAGAACCTCCCAACCAAGCTCACGGAGCTTCTGGCGAGTCACTATCGATGTGTGTGGCCTGGCGTTGTCCTGGTGGAACACAATGCCTCTCCTATTTGCCAAAGCTGGCCGCTTCTGGGCGATTGCTGCCTTCAGACGGTCCAATTGTTGACAGTATAGTTCCGAGTTAAGGGTTTGGCCGTAGGGGAGCAGCTCATAGTAGATAATTCCCTGCCAATCCCACCAAACACACAGCAAAACCTTCCTGGACGTCAATCCTGGCTTATGCATCGTTTGCGCGGGCGCACCGCGCTTCGACCACGACCGTTTTCGCGTGATGTTGTTGTAAGTGATCCACTTTTCATCGCCAGTCACCAACCGCTTCAGAAATGGGTCGCTTTTGTTGCGATTCAGCAGCGATTCGCAGATGGAAATTCGGTCCATGAGGTTTTTTTGCGTTAACTCGTGTGGCAAACATACATCAAGCTTCTTTGTGTATCCAGCCTTATGCAAATGGTTCCACACGATTTTTTGTGCAATGTTTAGCTCTTGGGCAATCGAAACAGTGCTTACATGACGGTCGGACGCGACAATGATCATGATTTTATCGATATTTTCGACACTTGGCCTTCCAGTGCGTGGTACATCTTTGACGTCAAAATTACCGGAACGGAATCGACGAAACCAAAATTGCGCGTGATTGGCTGTTACAGTATCAGGACCATAAACACTATTCACATTTGCAGCCGCCTGGCTTGCGTTTTCGCCTTTATAGAAGAAAAACTAAAATATATCGTATTTTCTCTTTGCTTGTGTCCATTTTGACGCGCGCTCACACAACACTGAGTCAACTCATCACAACTATCTGAACAGTGTTTGTAGTACGCAATCTCATCGTTTGAACGCCATATCGTTGAACCCGATCGGACTTATACAACGCGAGTTACAGATCACTGAAGCCATCTATTGGCAAAATAATGGATTACTTTTTACTACACCAGATGTATTGTCCAGAGTGGCTCGAAAAGATGTATTATTTGCATTACGAGAGCTCTGCCTCGTCCCGTTTTCTATAGCCATTTCTCTGTCTCGTCTCGTTGCAACAATAGGTATTGGTGATTCCGAATTTTGGGTTTTCGAGAATACCGATATTTTTGACAGCCCTAGGTTTTGTCAGGAGAGACTTCAAGGGTGCATTTTCCATTGTATAGAAAATACACTGAAATCATCATTTGTTTCCATTTATATGTTGCCAGTTATATATAACATAATGTAAAAACATTTGTTTCTTCCTCAAATTTCTTAACATGTTCAATGTTAGAATGCAAAGAAATTGAGTTCTATATTCCTTATAAATAGCTATTTAAGATATTTAAATTCCACTGTATGAATATTAATTACTACAAGTCATGATGTATCACTTCCATCTCATCTCCATTAAAAATTCATTTAAAAAAAAGAATGAAGCAACATTTTTTACTTCGATGCTAATAAGTAACTATTGGAATAGTACAGTATAATTAGAAACGAAAACTTAATTTGAATTGTGCTATCTCTGAAACGCAAAGTTTTCGATTGTGTGCAATTTCATATACGTACAGGCACATCTCTATTTACAGATGCACATTTTCTGTATTCATGTAAAAATTGTTTCTTCACTAATAATTCGACATGCTTTGCTTAGAAACTACTTCTAATTTCTTATAATTAGAAGAAGTTTCTATTTCTAGTAAATTTCTAATAATAATAATGGTCACCTTAGGATACAGGTAAAGACATACTTTGGTAGGCAGTGAAGGGTTAGTTTCCCAAAATTATGTATCGTCATTAAAACTATGTTCACTTCCAAAATTCCAGTCGGTTGCAGTTGTAGAAGTAGTTTAAAATTGAAGTTAAAGATTTTTTAATCTTCTGGAAATGTGTGGATTGAATGAGGGTTATTTTTCCGAAATTTTGTATTGCCATTAGAATTACGTAAGCCTTCATCAAAGTTTCAAGTCGATTTGAGTAGTGGAAGCGGGTTAAATTTGAGGTACTACATTTGAATAACAACAACAAAACTGACAGAAGAATGAAGCTATATAAAATCGTTTAAAAACGGCCGGGTAAATGGAGGTGACTGATTTTCAAACTATCTCTGTACCTGCTTTGGTTGAGGCGCTAACCTGCGTCAGGACAGACGGGCAGAGTGAAATTGAGATCATCATTTGGGCAAGGAGTTCGCTCAAAATAACCACGAGACGATAATAATAATAATAATAAACTTTTATCTATATGGACTGTTGAGAACAATATTTCTGTAATTGTATGCCATTTCTTCAGACTTTCTAATGTATACCTTCCTTTTTATAAAATGCAATACTAAAACATTATGATAGCACATGGTACAAAAATAGTTAATATTTTTACAATACAATTTGAAACTGTTTAGTTCTCTGGGGAGAAAAAGAAAAGATTCTAGCTGAATCTTTTCCTTGGCTGCGCCTACATCTGGAATTGGAAAGATCGTGGGGGAGGAAGATTTATTACCTTTTTTCTGCCTGGACATTAGAATTCTGAGAAAATGGGGGTGAAACGTGTAAAGGAGGGTGGAAAAAATGTTAAACGAGTTCCACTTAGAAGCTGACCGTCAACTTAATCATGCCGAAACCTACTCTCAAATTTTTCGTACGTGCCGAATACACCAAAATAATACTCCACACAAAACTTAAGGTGCCAATTGAAAGTGAAAGTGGGCCAAAAAAAATGTCAAAACGGAAAATTTTGATGCCATAATATGAATCAGGTTTGCTACACCGGGACAGAGTACTTCGTGGAGGGAAACGACCGCGCTCACGTGGAGAATGCAGAAACGAGTCGAGAGAATAATGTCTGGGACGAGAAACATACTCTGCAGTGGTCCTAATTTTTATTCTCTACTTTTGCGCTAAATTCTTGAAATGTACTTTTTTGTTACTTTCCTTTTCTAAAATCACATCAAGAATTTTCTGACTGACTTAACCGCTTGTAATTTCTAAGCTTCAAATTCAAGGAGTTTGGATTTAAAAAGAAAGGAAAGTATTATCTTTTATGTAGTGATGGAGAGAAAAGAAAATATAGCCAAATTTACTGTTACAGCAATATGAGCTGATGCAGATAATTCTAGATTGCAGGGGGCGGTTCCAGAGATAGGGGTGGGAATTTATATCCTTGGAACTACTAGTGCTAGCAAGGTGATTGAGACGTCGTTGGAAAGGTCTCGGCAAGACGAGTTCAAGCCCGTATCATTCATCCTGATTACAGGGTCGGATCCCGAGTTTCTGCATTTTCAACTTTAGTACTACTAGGGTAGTTGATGTTGACGGTCTCCTTGTTAGTAGCAGTCTTGCTGATGGGTAGGCAAATCGCTAGTGATACGCGTCTTGTGAAATTGTTAGCGTTGGAAAGAGGGAAAACTTTCCACCGACTTAGTGCCGTGGGACTAAGCCTCTACACTTTTCACCCTCATTTTCTCAGAATTTTAGTGTCCATGCAGAAAAAGGTAAAAAATCTTCCTCCCCCACGATTTTCCCAGTTCCAGATGTAAGCGCAGCTAAGGAAAAGATTCAGCTCATCTTTTCTTTTTCTCCCCAGAGAACTACACAGTTTCAAATTGTATTGTAAAAATATTAACTATTTTTGTGCCATGTGCTATCATAATGTTTTACCAGGGTGAGCCATATGTTCGTAGCGTTTTCATGGATAATGTGCAGCACCCGCCTCCCCCTGTACCACAGAAGCCTATTCGGCGAAGTACATCCCATCACACTGTATGGTCCTTCTCCAACGTTCCACCAGTGACACAAGCCCCTGACGATACAAGGCTGCAGGCTTTGAAGCAAAGAACTCAGTAATGCCAGTCGTCACATCATCCACGGAATGGAATTGTCTGCCCCGCAGGAAGTGTGCCATGGAACGAAACAGATGAAAATCAGATGGCGCAAGGTTGGGACTGTACGGGGTGTGTGGTAAAATGTCCACGCCATCCATGTCCGCAATGTGCTGGCGGACTCTTCTTGACCTTTGGCATGGAGCGTTGTCAAATTGGAGGAGCAGTCGCTTTCGGTTCACCAGTGCTGGATAACGACGGCACACAATGTCGTATACCCGTTGCAACTGTTCAGCATACAATGTCCCATCTACGGAACGACCATGTGGAACGAGCTGCCAGTGCACCGGACCTTCGAAATTCCACCACACACACAGCATTGTCTTCTCTTCAAACCGCCCTCTTTGAACCACTGGCTGCGCCTCGGTACCTGGTCAAAGCCATTGTTTCCCGGTGTCAGGATAACGAAGAAAGATCCACTTTTCATCATTCGTGATGATCCGCCGCCAAAACCTGTCGTCATTTGGGTTTCGAAGCAGTTCTTCACACAGGTTCACACGTTGTTGAGCTTGAGCGGGAGTCAAATCATGGGGAACCATTCTCGGTTGCCTGGAGCGAAACCCAAGTTGATGCAGATGACGAACGATACTGTGTTGTGATGTCTGGACTTCATCTGCCAGCTGACGAGTACTGGTTCCTGGGTTTCCTTCAGCAGCGTTCAGGAGGGAATCGATATCCGTCGTCACAGGGCGTCCACTCTTGGGCTTGTCATCGAGACTGGTATCACCAGACCGAAAACGTTGAAACCACTTTCTGGCTGTTCACGGGTGGACAGTACCTTCACCTTCTGCGGCACAAATTTCCTTGGATGCTGCATTCAACCCCTATTTCCAGTAATGGCGCAGAAGCACACGACACACAAGTTTCTCCTCAGCCATTGTCCTGCCAACTGTGTATTCAACGCGTAGTTTCTCCCACACGCCGTTAGCGTGACACGCTTTTTGCCACCACCACCTTCACCTGTTCTACACATTGCACATGATTATCAGGCATCGAGTGGGCGGGCCCACCCAACGCTACGAACATATGACTCACCCTGATAGTATTGCATTTTATAAGAAGGAAAGTATATATTAGAAAGTAAGAAAAAATATCATACAATTACAGAAATATTATTCTCAACAGTCCATATAGACAATTATTATTTTTATTTTCGTCTCGTGGTTATTTTGAGCGAAGTCAAAATATTGTTGTCCGCACAAATACAACAATTAATGTCAATTATCAGAGTGTACATTTAGTCTCCCTGCTAAGCACCTAGTTTAAACAAACAAAAAAAAACTTTTTTTCCCAACCCTGATGACAACAAGGACTTGCTCATTTCTCAACTAGTAAGTAACAACATGTACAGGTGTCCTCAAATCTTGCAAAGTTAATTTAGCTCATTTCCTGATGTAATACAATAATGAAATTTTGCATAGCGACGTAAGTCGGGTGATCATACAATATTCCAGTGTTACTTTCATATATTTATATATTTTAAAAGTATCTTTTAATGTGGACTTCTTTATCCTAAAATAAATACTAGACTGCAACTATCTGTCGTTTGACTGGTTGCAGAACACTTTATGATTTGTGTCACGAAACATTAGCTTGAGAAAAAGTATACGAACACTCGGGAAAAAAAATAAAAAAAAAAAACTTTTGAAATACATATTTTTCTTAAGCAATTCATACTAAAAGGTGAAGAATAAATTTATTTGTGTATGACTAAAAAGAAAAGCTGGGCGCGCCAGTTCAAGAACTTATAAAGTGACTATATGAGAGTGCGCTCCATGCTTTTTTCTAGTGATGCCTAAACAAAATTATTTTTTCAGTTTTTAGTACAAATTGTTTAAGAAAAGTATGTCATTAAAAAGTTGTTTTTTTTTTCACTTACATCGCTTTGAGTAAAAAGAAAATCTGAGATAACTATTGAAGGGTTATTTCTGAAGCATCGTCATTTCATATACGTGTCTGGTAGGTTTACTGTAATCAAAATAATATTGCCCGTGCAATGAAAACCTAGTATATTGGGAATTTTGAAAGAAGTGGAAATTTCATTAGAAGCAAAAATTTCCCTTTTATACTCCAATTTTCCCTTATATAAATATGGTTAGGCTACAGAATTTATATATTCTTATTCTATGGTCTACTGTACTTCGAATTAGAGCTTGTTTATTATTCGATGACAATTAGATCCACAGCTACAGTCATTTAAACAAAATCCTACAAACAATCCTTCCGCTCAAGACTTGCTGTAGGTTTCGGTAGTTGCCATGTGACGTCACGAGCTAGAGATCACGTGACAGCATGACCCAGCCTTGTGTGTTAGTGAGGATTAAGATAGTAAACACGACGGAAGTCGTCGTCACCTACGACGTCATACTGACAGACTCTGACGCTACCCACTGTAAATACAACCATTCAAACCGCTCTTGGGTCAACACTTTTTCTTTTTTTTTTCTTTCGAAATATATTTTCATATGCTCGTATTTATTATTAATAGTTGCTTTCTTGCATTTTTCGTACATTATCTTAAATTAGTGACCATGGGAAAGTGGAGGTTAGGTAAGGTTAGGTGCGGTCATGTATCTTTACATTTTCCTATCTCAAATTCCTAGCGCGAGACGCTCTTCCACTTCCGTCGTATTTACTATTTTAATCGCCATGTCTTGTGTGTAGTAGTCTTGCCTCCGCCCAGGCTGCAGAAAACTGCCCATCATTTACTCGCAGTTTCTCTCTTTCTGTCTCTCTCTCTCTCTGTGTGTGTGTATGTGTACGCGCGACTTGAGCTTTACGTAACGATACTGGAGTGACTGCTTAGTGTTGAAAGATAGACGCCAAACCAAATATTTAAACTCGTATGTCCACTTCCAGTGTAATCCAATGTGAACCAATTTTTCAGTTCTAACTCAATTTTATACGCTTCTTATCGCCGTGCTGCCCGTTTTTATTCAAGTTTTAATTTCTTAGTTATTCATATAATAGTATACATGTAATAGAAAATACTGCAAATAACATTTACGTTTTTTTGTTGTAAGAATTAAGAAATAAATAAAAAACGGGCCACACAGCGATATCAAGCGTAAAAAGCTCAGTTAGAACTGCAAATTTCGTCCACATTGGCATAGACTGGAAGTGGACAAACTAGATTAAGTGTCCTCTCCGCATCCTGACTTCATGAAATCGTTGGCAGCATCAGCAGTCATTCCAATATCGCTTTCAGATAGAGGTCATTGCGGACAACTTATGTTACTTTAATCGCGAAATCATAATTTTAAAGCTATGGCCTTGTATCGTTCCATTTCAAATGCTGTGTGTATACTTTGTTACGCTTATCAAGTGAATCTATTTATGAGGCTAGCTGCTTCTATAAATAGAAATGTAACTTTTTTCAAATTTGAAAGCGTGTGTACCTTTTTTTTAGTTGTCCCCAGCGAATCCCAGTTTTAGAAACTGTTACCCCGAGTTAGCAATATTCGTTGGAAATTCCTGTCCAGAAGCGTAAATACTGTCTTTGAACATAAAAAGGATATTATTCAATGCATGAATAAGATAGTGAAGATGGAGGAAGAAAAAAATTCAAACACAATTTATCAAATTCTATCCTTAATATTATATCTACGAGATTTTCCTAAGTTTTCTCAAAATCGTAATTAATTGACTAACGTCCCTTCATTTGATAATCTGGTCACTTCTTTTGTGTATACGTTACATAATTTAACTCTACGTTGATTGATTGAGACTGATTAGCTACCCAATCCTCTCACACATAGTAAAACTCCAGGCCCGCAGCCAGGAGGGCTTGAGCCCCCGTAAATTTTCCTTGCCCCAATACAAATATTTAATTTTATGTATGTTTCGTAAGCCCAGGCCCTTCCCTTAATTTTTCGTGGCCCCTTACTCTTTGTGGTCATATAGCCCCCTCTAGAGATGAGTAGCCTAGCTCTAAGGGACGAAAATAATCCGTTCCGAAAGCCAGAACTACACCCAATCTGCTCATCTGTTCTGCCAGTTTTACAGATCGTTATCGTTTAACGCGCTCATAATTATTCTCCCGCAATACATATCTTTTTTACTGCCTCGCTTCTACCATCTTAATATCTCTGATTTCCTACCCTTACCTTGAGATAATGCTTCATTCGGGAACTTACATCGCCTCTCTGCTTTCATTAAAATTATCCAGTAAGCGAATCCATAAAGCCGCCTCTCTTTACTCTGACAGTATAGAATGATAATACACACTTCTAATTTCTGGCATCGAATCCCGTGCCCTGAATTCAGAACCAAGAGATACAACAGTCTCACATCACTCTATGCTTTTTTTCTTGCCTTCCCCTCACTCTAAAAGAATAAGCGAGGCCATCGGTTCGAAGCATCAATTCAATGCCCCCGTTCCAAGAGAACTAGGTCCCACGCATGACATCGTTTACTTTGCAATTTGTTTTTCCTCGTTAAATTAAATGCAACTTTAATCTCAATTTCAAGAGAAATATTGATTCGTGCATTCCAGGCAGTTTTCCCCGGCCTTCCGAACGGCCGAGGAAGTATTCCCGTTTATCTTCTGCTCACTCACGCCATCCTCTATCAGAGCACCAGCAAAGAAGCACTTCTCTCTTCTACGACGTCCCAGCCCAAGACAAACTTTTTTTCGATCCCACGAAAACAGCTTCCAGACCTCTCTAATTGAAGGTATCAGACTCGGTTCTATTGTTAAATTTCAAAACTTTCCGTTTCCCTGAGAAGCCCATCACTTCTTGTTTTAGTCAACACAACCTCGTCAACGCACATCTGGTGCCTGCCGCTACAAAAAACTATTGTCCTCGATGCTAAAAATAACTCGACCTTTTCAAGAAGCAAGGAAAATAGTGATGAGCATTCCAGTTCCTTTTGGGGATGCGTTCTTTCGGTTCCAACTCCGCAGCTGGAACAGTTCTCTAGTTTGGTTCCAGTTCCGAAGTGGTTCCGAAGCTACTACGTTCTTTCAGTTCCTTACGTTCCGAAGTTCCTACGTTCTTTCAGTTCCCCAGCTCCTTACGTTCCTAGCGGGTTTCGGCTCCGAGTAAGATTCCAACCTTATTCTTCTCTTTAGCGAGAAAGGCATGGCATGAGTGGTTGCTGCTGCAACTCCCATTGCCTGAGGGAGGGAAAATTGCTCAAAACTGGAAAAGACACACGCAAAAGACGAGCGTTTGCAAGAATATAAAATACGTTTTGAAGAAATAGACCCTCCTCCACTGTTACTATTGCGTTGCAATGGGACGAGACCTTTAACTTGGGTCCTGGCCGACACCTTCCCACATACTTTTCCCTCCCCTATCCCGACCTGAGCCCTATATGTCGAAAGACCATAAATAAAATTGAAATTTAGTCAATCGGATTATGGTTTAGTATCTTATCAACAACTTAAGATATTTTTGTCTCTCATAATTAACTTCGTCGTCGTTAAGAAAAGAAAGAATTAAGAGAATACCTACCTCCCTGGTTTTAATTCAAGGAACCATCCCACTTTATTTGTGTGGCCGGAAAACGCAGGGAAATCAGGTCATCGCTTATTTAGAACAAACTGACCTTCATGTCAAACTACGTAGCTCAACTGGTTGAGCGTTTATTTCACACTCAGCTATTCCTGGGTTCAGATCTGAAACGGGTTAATCGCCTCGAGTTTTCAATCGGGTCATTGGGTCTGGTTAAAATTCGGTCTGACCCGGTGATCCGGAGGGTAAAGCAGAATTTATAATTACTTCCTTACGTTTGAAAACAGTTTCTTTCAGGGCTTACCGCGATCGGAAATGTTCTCCCTAGAATACAAAAAATACAACGCCGAAATGCCTAGTTCACTATAGTTCTCAGATCGGGTCATGTTTTGAACCGAGTCGCCGGGGCACCTATTTTCAGGTTAACAAAACTGGCCCGGTTTCAGCACTGCCTGGGTTCGAGCCCAGTGGCCGTCAATCCTGACTGAGTTTTTTCTAGGATTGTAGTCACGCTGGGCTAACACCGGGATACTACTTTCAACTAGGCACTGACTGACTTTCCTCCCACATCCTTCTCTCTATTCTGTCTGTCTGAAGATCATAAATGAACTGACTGGTAGAGATATATTTTAGTGACGCCAGACTGCCAGTTATACAGTCTATATCAATTTGTAAACAATTACCTTGTTCCTAATTGTTACTTATAAAACATTAATCTTCATAATTTCATTATGTCTATTTCGAACTTAGGGAAATCTAACAATCATGTTACCGACAATCTTCACTAGGGCAAATTAATGTTTCTTTGCTAATAATTTCAGAGAATGTTGTAAACGTATAAGAGAATAAAAGAGAAGAAAAACAAGAAACATGGATTTTCGAGAAGAAAATGAAATAAAATGTACTGCCCGACTAACCCTCTCAGTGACAATTCTCCATTGGGCCATAAGAGGAGTTTTAGATACAACCTTCTCTACCATCACTAATTATTTCATTAATGAACTGCACTAAACACTTTCTCACTCAGAAGATCCAACAAGAGACACGATATTTGTAAACGCCTTTAAAAGACATGCTTGGAACACCCCAAACCCAGTTCTTTCTTTCTAAAAATCTGGCAATACAGTTAGCAATAAATGGCGAAAACAATGAAGTCTCCGTCCAGTTCCAGAGGCAGCCTCCCTCTTTCCTCTTCGAGAGAAGTTCCTCCCAGCTTAGTTTAATGCGTTCATTCCGTTCCGAAGTTTGGCTCCGGGAGCGTATCCAACTTCAGCGTAATTACGAAAATCCCGCATAAGTTGTTGTTATTCACATATAATATAAATGTACATACACACTCATTACTGGCGAACATGGCGTCAAGAAGCTACAATTTCAAATGTTTCCTTTAAAGACTAGCAAACAATACTTTCCATAGAATGTTCACAGCCTCAGAATTAAATCCCGCACCTGGAGAGTTGTATTTTAAGGCAGGTCCGTAGCCAGACGAACAGTAGAAGGGAATTCGGGCCTTAGAATATTCCTGACCGTACATTTATGAGTGTAAATATAGTGTTTAATATATCATGACTCGCGACCACTTCTTTAGCTTTTGGCTGGCGGCGGCCATGTTTTAAAAGGAACAGTGTGGGATCTTCATTATGTAGTTTAGAGTTTTTAATCAATACCTAAGAGAGAGAAACAGGAAATAAATAGTGATCTTAGGCTCTCAGACCAAGAATACTTCACTGTGAAACTTTCAGATTATTTAAACTGATGGTATTCAGTTCGATTTATGATAAATGATTCTTGAGCAAGGTGAACCGATGGCCGATTCTTATTTCCTTGCATAGGATAGAAATGATAAAGCATCTTTTCTGTGGATCAATTTACGTACAGCTGAGGAAGATATTGACTAAATATTTTGTGTTGAACATTATTATAAGGAACTAAAATGCAGACTATAGGAAAATTTTAAAAAATGGATGCTTTCGAAGTATGGATATGGAGGAGAATGGAAAATTAACATGAACACAACACGTGTAATGACGAAGTGCTGAAGAGAGTACTGAAGAGACCATAAATACTGAAGGTAATAAAGAAGAAAAAGCAACTGGTTAGGACATAGGCTGCGCAAAGTTGTAGAGCGTTGCAAAGTTGTTGCAATTACCGAGCCACTATAGTTAAGTGGTAGATTGTTGGTATAGCATTCGGAAGGTCGTGCGTTCGATCTCAGCGGCCGACCGTCCTGACAGATTTTTCCAGGGTTTTTCAGTTGCACCAAGCAAATGCCGGGATGGCACCTTCAACATAGGGCCTGGCCGACAACTTCTCGAATCCTTTCCCCTCCCTATCCCGGCCTGAGCCTTAGATGCCTAAAGGCCATAAATAAAGTTCAAATTAAAAGATGCAATTGAATAGACGGTTGTAGCGAAAATAATAAGAGGGATGAGACGAATACAACTCCTTCACAGTATTAAGGAAGATGAATAGTGCAAAAATACGAAAGGAAAAGCATTACATTTAGATGAATAGGGAGCATTTCATGTCCCACTTTCGACAGAGTACTTATTATAACGATGATGATTTCACATATCATCAGGAAGAAAATCAGGGATGTTACCTACAAAACAGGCTCTGGCCGATTACCTTTCAACATCCTTTCCCCTCTCTGCCCCGGCCTGTGGATACCTAAAGACCATAAATATCTCTAGAAAAGGATGAAGCCAGGGATATTTTTAAAAGTATATTCTTTACAGAGAGGCAAATAATGTGATGATTGATGACCGAAATCAGAGATTGAGCTGAAATAGGAATAAAATATCTACGTGTTTGCTCTGTAACCTGTCAGTTTTCAGTTATGGAGGACGATGTGATTTCATTTTTTTTAAGATAAAAAATAAAGGAAGAACAAAGTAAATAGCTGGGGTAAACAGTATTCCACAATGTTTTACTAACAGACTATCTGACATTAAGTTCTTTCATTTTATGAAAGAAGTCTTACGGGAAAAAAACACCCACGCGATACATAGCTCACGCGCTTTGAGAAAACTACTGAAATTGAAAGAAAATAAATGGATAGAACGGACAATTCTTCCCTTCCTCTCCCTGTCCAATTTTCGGTAGTCTTTGAACATAAACAACGGGACTACGAGGGGTTGAAAAACCACTTGCTGCTTGCATTCAGATGTTGAATCTCCCTCCCAACAGTGCTTCAAAGTAGAAACTCGCACAAGAGTTTTCCATTCATATTTCTGCGTCTAGCAAGCGAGCCTCAGAACAGTTCCAAGATTCGCTTGCTAGACGTCCTTGTATAATAATATGAAGCAGAAATATGAATGGAAAACTCGGAACGGTTCCGAGAACTTATCAAGAGAAGGAGAAACGTTTTGGCAGACAGCTGAGGCTCGACCCGGAGCCTAACCTCGGAACTGGAGCCAAAGATTTTCGTCCGGAACTGAAGTACGTTCCAGTTCCGCGGCAGAAACGGCTCCGAAAGAACGGTTCCAGTTTATTTCAGCAACACTAAAGCAAAACTCAGTCTTTGTCTGTCCTCAGAACAACTTTTAAATAGTAACTTTCTTCTTCGTGTTTACACAAAATCAAAAACACTGAACTGCTG
>JAGDQP010010931.1:36019-54348 GCA_022664845.1 Lepisma saccharinum
TCACCACGCTGTCAGCTAATGCGGGTTGGTGAGCAGCCCATCCATGTTCGTTCGCCAAGCAGTTGCTTGGGTACTAACAGGCCCCACGACTTGAACGTATGGATTGGACATTAGGCGTCTACCCCGGTCGGTTCCCTTAAGTCTCAGCAAGAGGAATTAAGGGGTCTCCTCCCAGTTAGTGGCAGAAGCCTTTTGGGGCGACAGTCCCGGTTTGCCGGTCCTGTCCCGGTTTCCCGGCCTTATATATATATTAGTCTTGGGGCCATACATAAAGTCTGTTGGAAAGGTTGCGTATACGGCATTTCTCCTTTGGAATCGTTTCTATGGTTGTGATGGACTATTTATAGTTTGGTCGCGTGATCCGGATCATATCATTTTTCTTTCAATTGTGCTTCAAATTTTAACCCTTTGGGGACGGCTGTATCAACGGGGAAAAGATTTCTCAAAAGATTCAATAAACATAGATAAAATCCAAATTTGTATCTTATTTTGTTCCCAAGGCATGGATGTGTAAAAGTGTAAGTTGTTGGTCCATGTGGCCACGGATGAGGGGCGATGACGTCATTATGTATATTGAAAAATACGTTTGTAGAGCTCCATTTTTATAACTACTGCTCCTATTAGAAAAAATGTGTATACAGAATTTCTCTACAATGTTTTCTAAAGTCTTAATGGTTTACTTCTAGCTTGAGCAAAATATCTGGAAATTTCCAGACTTTTTCAAGTAGTCAGACAAGATCTACTACTAAATTCATAGTCATTACTTCGAAGAATGTCCAATTTTCTAAGATTAGCTCTACTTTCATGCAAAAAGTTAAGAACATGATTTAGATCAAATTTTAATTACAGACTTTTCTCTTGATGCTAACAGTTTGTAATGAAACCATATATAGAATAGCTACATACAGAAATAAATTTTAACTATCATTTTGAATATAATGAAAAACTATACTTTCACTTAAAATGCTGTATATTATGGTATTAGAGGAACTTGTGTTACTTGGTACTACAACATGCATATTAGTTGTAGTTGTAACTACAATCATAAGACCGCATTCACAGAATTTAGAGCACAAAATCAATAATATGCGACACTTACAAACAGTGCTTTTGGCGCATTTCTTGCATTTGCAAAGTACAGGTAAGTCCGGTGGAATTGTTTCTTCTACTATGGAAGGCAACCAATCACCATCATCTTCTACGAAACCATAACACGAGGGATTAAGTAGTGCATAATTCTCAAGTATGTGGTACGAACGGTTACTCTGAAGATACGCTCTCTTTATGTGTAAGTGTGTTGAGGAAGATGTTGTGGGGAGCTGTGTAAAATCAATACGTTTCATCCTGTGAAACTCTGTCACTCTGAGATCATTTAGTGTTGTATAGTTCGGTTCGCCTTTAACCTACTTGCAAGATATGACAGCTTGCTGGACCATGATGTTGGTTAACTCCTTCTTCCCAAAATGTTCCAAAAGGTGGGGTGATTCTTTCGCACGTTTAACAGCAGTGTGTTTTGTCGAAAATTTGCTTGTGGTATCGCATCCAGACAACGCATGAACAGCTGGTAAAACGTTGACGAACGATTCAGGTATGTAGTCAGTAAGTTTGTGGACTGGTAAATATCTGGTTATTGCTCCTGTGCCACATAGAATCCACATCTCAATAAGTCCTTTCTTCTTAAATTCCAGAGCGTAAAAGTACACTGAACATACAAATGAATCAGCATGGGACGAAGCAAGTAGAACGCGTGTCACTTCTGATGTCTTGATGGCGTGATTCACATGTAAAAGTCTTTCATCTGCTTCTTCAAGATGTGACATTTTCACTGGATTCACCATTCGAAAGGCATACACTCTTCTCTCCATTGATTCATACAAGTCCTCCAATGTAGATGTAAATATTTTGCTGGGAACAATGTTCCGTAATGTATTGTGCAAAGAACTGCTAAAGATTGTACTTGTTGTGTGGAGATGCCCAAAATGCATTCATATCCTTTGGAAAAGGTGTTTCCATGCTGGAAATAGTAATTTCGATTGGACCACAAGCGATTCTTCTTCTATCTGACGATTTAGTGGTTCCATCCACGTAAACATCCATAACGACATCTACTCTCACGGATCCTTTTGATAGATGAAGTATTCTTTGGAACACGCACTTCACTAGGTCTCCGAAAGTTCGCACTGACTTGCCACAGGCTGCTGCTACCATCCTAGCATAAAGTCAGTCACGGTTGCGGTGGAAATATTGGACTCAGGAAGTTGCTTCAGTACCATTCCATCGGGTAAATCTTTCTCTAGCTCACTAACTATTTCTGACTTTTGAGGTTTACGGAGGAATCCATCTTTCGTCAAGTAAAAAGAACTGGATGTTAGCTCCCAACGTAGCAGACGATTGATTGAATAACCTCTCTCACGTGCTATATCAATAAGCCTCAAAGCATTAATAGTTTCCTTCTGTACATCAACTGTTTTCTTCGTATCTGATTAAAGTTCACTGTTCTTCACTCGATGTAAAGGTGATAGCAGCTTCTTTGTTTTCTCAATGAAAACATCATTCCTAAATTCTTGGTACTGTTTCTTTCCAATATCGACACATACTAGCTGGAATTTATTTTCTTCTTCTGTAAAACGTCGTCCTGTGATAATATTTTGAATACCATTATCTGGTAAAGCAAATGGATTGCACCTTTCAGAAATGTAGTTCACAAGTCTTGTCACCAGTTTTTCATCATTAGCTGTTTGTGTTTTTGAAAACTTATGATGTGTCACGCATTTATCGTAGAATTGCATCCCCCATAAAGTGAGAAATAAGTGTTTTATTTCCGTCCTTTCATGCTGAATAAGGTCTCTGCGCTACAGATTCATTTCTGCGAGTTATTCCAATGATTCCACTTGGGCCTTTTACAGGCTTGTTGTACACCTGCTCTCATGCCTGATCCATAGCAACACTACTGAAATATCTTTTAGTTTGCTGTACAAAACGAAATTCCCTTTCAAAAAGTCTTCATATACATCTGGGTACACTTCAGCTAGTTTAAGGCAATCTTCAAGGTGCGTGCTTCCCCATCTGGCGTAGTTTATCTTTCCAAAGCAGAAAATAATCGCAGCGCTCTACGGAAAACAGACACATGAAGTCTCCAATTGCCTTCCCTGTCGCTACAAATTAAGTCTCGTACAACAGGAAAAGTTTTGAACGAATTCGTTCAGATACTTGAACATTTTCTGATTTCTCACATCCTTCCTTGACAAATAAATTAAAGTCTGTATTAAGTTGTTCAATGGGGATGCGAAGTTGACCAACTTCAAACTGAATGGAAGCAACATTTCCGTCATTGAATGCCTTCTGCAGGACTTTTCAAACGATCTATCAAGTCTGCGTATTTACTTGGGTCACAGTGTTTAAAAAATGTCTGCCACTGTAAACGTTCAACCGCCTCTGCAACTAGGAAGTATGCACGTACTCCCCGAGCATAATTAGAGCCGTGGAGGGCACTTTCTGCAACATTAGAACCAAATATATCAACCTGAATGAGAGTTTCCTTAATACCACTACCACGCAAATAGTTTTCAAGGCAAGCCATAATGACATTAGAAGTATGGAAAGATCCTAGTCCTAGAAATATGTTTGAAAACCGTTCTGGAAACCACAATTAAATTTCCTTTGCCAATCGATACACTCAATCATCACACCAAAGTGAGCCTGAAGTTTGACCAACTTGGAAAGAACATCTTGGAAATTAACCATGGTAGTATACACAGCTGATACATGTGTAGATGGATATGGTAATGGAGGCACAGGAGCTGACTTAGTCATTGGGAGCTCATTATCACTGAGCAGTGAATTGAAAGCACTCCAAGAAGTAACACATACACCCTCTGAAATCTGACATATAGGACTGCTGGTTGACAGTAGAAAACGACTCAGGAACCAGATACGATCGGTTATTAGTGATATCTCTCGTACTTCATGGTTGGTCATTGGTTCGCGAGGAGAAAAGTCTGTCGAAACATTTCCTCGTTCTTTTGGCCTTTCAAAATTAATTAGCTTCTGACATTTCAATACGTCATTAAATTTCTTTTCTCTCTTTCCAAACCTGAACTCGCAACAACTACGGGCTTTTCAGAAGCTGTTTCATCATCTTGAAATAAAACCAATACTGTATCGTGCTTCCCTCCCATTCCAGAAGCAGTATGTTCCTCGTGATCAAAGTCGTCCATCGACTCTGATTGGTTTGTTGGTAGAAATAATTGGTGGGAGTGGTACCCTGTGGCCTTCACTAAGTGGAACTACTCTGGATGCTAGTAAGTGATCCAGACGTTGCATAGTTTCATAACTTATAAATAGTCCGAGATAGTTGAAGGCTATGACGAGCGTTTTCGATCTGCATGTTTCGTGGATAGCCTGAGCAGTGCTTACATGAAAGGGCGTTTGTTTACCACCACCATGAAATATGTAGTAAATTATCTGGAAAAGAACATTCGCTTTTCTTTGAATGTCAGGAGAATCTTTGTATGAAGGAAAAAGAACTAATAAAGTTCTCCCAAACTACTGGACGATTTTCTTGAAAGATTTTCGGAGCAATTGTAAGATCGTCTTGGTCACAAAAGGAATTTTCAAGTTGAAAATCATATTCTTTGAAAACTTTTTTCAGTTTCTCTCATGTGAAATTGGATACAGAAGTTTCGACATTTCTCACTTTATCAACAACATCTGGAACACGCACTTGTGATGAGTAAAGTAACTGTGATTTGTTCTTTTCCTTCGGATAAGCAAACATAATTTCTTAAGCATCTTGTTCGACACATATCCTGTAGATTTGCACTCTTCATTCATGAAGGAGCATGGGTGAGCCTTTTGCGGGAAACTAAATCTTCTCAAGAAGTTTTTGAAATGCCCCCGAAACAACAGGACTTACTTCTTCCTTTTCATGACTGTTAGTAGCCCTACAGTATTTCAACAAATACGAACTCATGCACTGGCGATGGTACATGACATCACTGGCGAAAACACTCTCTTCGTCTGCTAATGTGCTTGTCCTTGAGAACACATGATCTTGAAAATATCGAGATGCTGAAAGAAATTGAGCAGCTCTGTCTCTTTCACAAATTCTATACAATTTGGTGTCAGTTTTGTTTGATACTCGATGACAAATAACGCACCGTTTTCTTTATGGAAGTCCCTTCCTTCTTCGATTGCGCAAATCTCGGAGATTTATCTTCATTATTGTTATCACTTTCACTAGCACTAACATTTATCACGGATCCTATCCTTTCTTCTATTCGATTTGCTTTTAACACGTAGGGTCTGTAACACTCAATGTGATAATAAATTTCACTGAACATCACTTTATCTAACAGGCCATCCTGGAGCTTCTGCGATGAAGATGAAATGTTTCTCGACCACTATCTGTCCCATAAACGTTTTCCCGTCGAGGTTGCATCTTGCAAAAAATACATATTGGATCTGTACTGTTCTCTATTTTCTGTTTCTTTTTGACCGGAGATCGCACTAGATTTGTACCCTCCATCTCAAATGACATGGGAGACTATCTGAAATGAAGAAAAGACAGAAGGAAACATTACAATCAACCAATTGGCTGTAATTGAACTACATATATGCTAATCAAGTCATGAAAATCTACATAAAATCGACAGAAACAGAAACCACTTTCTTTGGTCTGGGAATTTTCTTGATCAGAGTGGTTCGGTAAGCAGCCTTCTGTGTGACGGCACAGTCCCATGCGAGTAATGACCTTCGGAACCCTATTCTTTTCTGACTAAGACCATGTATGAATCATAATTTTACGATAATTATGATAGGAGTAGCTATGATAGTACTGTATAAGCGTATTTTACAATTTACACAATTACGTCATAACCCCTCCCTCACGAGCACACAGACAAACTACCTACACTTCTATACGTCAATTCCTTGGGAATAAAATAACATACAAATTTGACCTCTATCTATATTTATCGTATCGTTTAAGAAACTTTAAATCTTTCCCGCTGATACAGCCATCCCCAAGGGGTTAAAGTTTGAAGCACAACTTAAAGAAAACTGACACTATCCGGATCACGTGACCAAGCTATAAATAGGCCATCACCACGATAGAAACAATTCCAAAAGAGAAATGCCGTATACGCAACTTTTCGAACAGGCATGGTCAGGCCCCATTATTTCCCTTAAAAATAAATATACTTTTGGATCCTTTTGGTAATTAATCGTAATCTATGAAGTGCACGAGCAATTATTACAGTCAGCGCCCTCTCTAATTCACACCTAAACATAAGGATCGCTCAAGCATTACGTAAAAATTCAAGGAGATGGTTTAATTTAGTGGGAAGAGTGATAGTGGGAAGGGGCTTTGCTTATTTCATCTGATAGTGGGAAGGGGCATCAGAACACTGCTTATGTAAAATTCGTTTACAAACATAGTGTAAATTCAGAGATTGAAACAGTAATTTGGGCTACGAAATAACAATAATACATTTCAAGTGGCATTCGTCTATGTTACCATATAGGCATTCGGCTACTCATACTGATGGCAAGCCTGGAAAACTTCAGTTAACGTGGCCGGCAGCAGAACTCGACCCTGTGAATTTTGTCATTGCCGTTCTCAAACTTCGGAACATCGCTAGAAAGGTTAGCAAGATACAGTTTTCGTATTGGCCATGCTAACTAAGGGTTTCCAGGCATTTCCTCAGTATCACCAGGGCAACACTTGTATAGTACCTTGATTAAGACACTAGCCGCTGTCTTCTTTGTTCTGGATGGGTGCTCGTGGTAGCTTCTCAAACTTTTGAGAATAGTCTTACCTACCTATATGCCCCATAAGTGTGAGGTTTAATGAAAACTTACAGAAGATGAACCCACAAGTAATAAACGAAGAGAGAGAAAAAAAAAAAGAAAGAGGGAGAGAGACATAAATTTACCGGGCCCATACTTTCATGAATTTTCTCTTCATTATTAGAGGATGAAAGATAATAATTATTATTATTATTCCAACTGGAAAACAATGTAGTAATTTACTATTTTTAATTTTGAGACTAAACACGTGCCTGTTTATCCAACTCCACTGGCCGGTTGGTCACGATTGATGACTTTCGATACGCATTAAATTCGAGTCCCGCACACACCGCCCATCTGACAGGTTTTGCAGTTTTCCTGTGCCCCGGAAGTCAAATGCTACGATGGTACCTTAAATATAGACCCTGGCCGCAACCTTGGCCACCCCCTATTTCGACAGAAATAAAGAACTCAGGAGGTATGTGCCAAAATATGTAGTAATTAACTATCAATTTTAGGCACTGTAAAACTCTTATATTATGGATTTTAGAATCAAAAATCAAAAACTTACGTTTCGAAGCTCAGCGAAAAAATAGGGATAAGCTCAGGTTCGAGAAGCGACGCAAAAATAAGCCTTGCTTTTTTTTTTTGTAAAAATAAAACAAAACAAACAAGTTTTCTTTTCCAAAATTTCAAGTTTTCGAACATTGCTACAAAAATAAGAACTAAATTTTATTACATGTTAGTACTACCCCGCGTCATAAACTCGTTTCAACAAGGCTCTTTTTTCCATGCCAGTTAGGCATTCCTTGAAAAGAATCTCCGTCAGTTTTTAAGTTCTTTGCAATCCTAAAAGTTCATTTTTAATTGCCTTTTGTAGTCCTGAGGAAGAAAATGGATGGTGCAAACCTTTGCATTTTTTTACTTGAAATATATATATTCTTTTACACCTTACAGTACAGACCATTCTCTGTATGCTTCTTTGTCAAAACAAATAATAAAATATTACCTGTGGGTTGTTTCGGCCCGTGTATTTACACATTGAAACGGCAAAGTTGTCGTGTTTACTCATTGTTAAAAAATAACGATGATCACAAAGAAAATAATACAGTTATTATTTTTTTCAATTCACAACTACTTTACTAGTGCTGCAATTATTATGCTATGATAAAAACACGGCCGCTAGCTGATCCTAGTAGACGACTCAATGTGAGGGTCCGTGTAGTGACGTCATGGTGCAGTTCCACATAGATGGCGCCATCAGTTACATATCCATGAATGGCATACCTAATAAATTCAAGATATCTTGAGAAGATCTAATAACATACCTTTTCATATTGGAAGGTAGCTTTTTATTTATATTCTTTGCCTTTCAGGATATCTTGGCAATTCCTGAGGTAGTCGAATACCCTTATGGGGATATTCCTAGACAGTAGTAATTGCTCCTTGGATTAGAACCTATCTTTGGTTATTTCCAAGTTAATTTAACGTTTGCTTAGTTGGTGATGATCCCTTACGTTGGAGGTTCCCACTATAGTTAAAACCTGTTTGAGCGGGAAATGATCGTGGATATGTTCTTGATGGTGACCAGTATGCTAAAAGCAGGCCAATAACTCATAATTCAGCATTACACAGGACGGTACAGACAGAGCCAGCACCTTGTCATTTTAAGTAATACGAATTGTCCATACTTCGTGTTCTGTGCCCGAAACAGTAGATGGCTACACAGACTGTTACAGTACTTGAGCAAAGCTTGAATTTACATAAGTTATTGTGCGCCTCGAATGGAAAATACACATTGTTAGCAAACGGCCGCTGCCGTGTCCCTCCCATGGGGATTTTATTTAATTCAAATAAAAGTACTGACGAGAGAAGTTCTGCTCTCGCTTCCCCTTCCAAGGGTTCAGATTTATAAGTCCCTAGCTTATTCCCATTACGAATGGAAACAGAGTATCACGTCCCTCTGACTTAAAAAAAAAAAAATCTAATTCATATTTATAAGATCATTGTGATATAAGTGATAGATTTGAAAGTAGAAGTGAAACCTGTGTACTGAACTTATTCCTTGCTCTCATGAAATTTCAAAGATATAAAATACAAGTCCCGAAGGAACCTAGGAGCTTAACCCTGGTCATCGCATCTGCAAGGCCTCGAAGTGCTGCAGTGGTCAGTCAGTTCATACGTGTGGTCTCAGCAAGACGCGCTCCCATTTATACGGTTTCAACAACGAGAGCTTGGACCAAATTTAAAAAATCGTCTCGGATTGGCAGAAGCTTCCCACACTTTCTTACCGCGCTCCAGAGTTCAGTACACAGCAACCAAGTTCCCTCGTTTTTTGAAACTAAAGCTAAAAGAATAGAAAGCATATGAAATACATGGAATAAAAATACAAGTACAAAACATAATACAGAAAATTAACAAACATGTAAATGGCAATAATCAATAAAAGGTTACATACACACATATCTATTTACAACCATTTTATATGTACACTAAATATGGATCTGGCCAGATCATTACCTATAACCTAAATTAATTTTTAAAAATTAGCATATATTACATTATTTATATGAGTAACATGATTGGTTTACCAAGCTTTGTTACAAGAAATATCTGTATTTCATATACTTGGAAAAAATTATGAAAAGCTATGATGTAGCCTTTGTTCAACCGCACAACAAATACATACTTTCGAACACAATATGTAAGTTAAACTAAATTATACAAGTAATGAAAAATAAAATAGCAGTTCAATTGTGAATAGGCCTAAAGAATTTTATTGGTACTAAGTACATTTTTCATTTATTATTATGTGTGAGAATTATGAAACACAATATTCATGCTAGATTAATGATAGACACACAAGAGTGAATAAGAAGAAAATCTAAAATATGACCCCCCCCCCAAAAAAAAAGAAGCTTTTTGTGTAATCAACAACAAAACATTTTAGTACTAATATTACAAATTTCAGTAACCGATGAATTGAACATCTTGGCAAGCAGGATCGAAACTAAGGCAGTCATAACAAAGAAATTCTTTATAAACAATTTTTGCAAATGGAAATCCCTTGAAACTTGACGTGAAACTAACTAGGTTGGGCAGAGATCACATCCTAGATTGTTTTCACTGTTCTCTGGAGCGTCACTGTCAAGAATCTCGCTACACTTTGAACAAAGCTTTTTACCCTCACTATTACTCAGGTTAAATTCATTGTCACTATCAGAACTACTTGAAGATATTTAATTTGATTTTCCTCTTCTGCCTTTCTTCAGCTTACAGAACTGGACTTCTTTTTCCATGTTCTTTTGTTCTCGTTCCTCTTTTCTTTTTCGTTTATTTTCTTCCAGTTTGGCTTTTGCACAATCCTTTTCTAATATAAAATTTCTCCATGCTAATGAAGATATCGCTTGAGGTGAATTTTCCCTTATCTTGAATTGTTTCTTAGACCTTTCAAACTTTGGCTCTATTCCATCGTAAATGTGCCTCAAATGCTAAAGAAATGAAGTGGGAGATATTTTGGTAGTTCAAGATTTTGATTTGTTCAGCTCTGCAGTAGCAGGGGCTGAATCCAAGTAAGTATTTAGCTGGAAGGAAAGGTCAGGTTCTGCAATGGGCGGAAGAGAAATGGCCAGGACGATTTTCTACGATCTGATGAATTTGCAGGTATTACTTATTCAAGGCGTCCATTTGATCTGACTTCGTATGTTCCTTGAACTAAATATTCGAACACCTTGCACTCAATATTGGAGAGTTCATCCTCGGCTAAACTACGTTGGTAACCGCTTTAGCTTTACCATCAGAGGGTAAACTTAAGTGTCAGAGCCTCTTTAGCATTCTAGTAGAAGAAGTAAAGTCATCTTAATGACAGTACATGCTCCCTCCCCAACACACAAGTAATCTCTTTTATCATCACAAGTTCAGTATTATGTGCATAAATATAATTATGCACATTATCCAGAGACTGCATGGCCATATTTTCACTTCATTATCGCTGAACACTTCTTGAACTATGCACACATACTTAAACTGAACACTATTTCTCTTCCCTCCTATAAACTTTACGAGTACAAAACTACCACTGTTAATTTCTGCAGGATCTGGTTCATGTAGTTCTTTATCTGGTGCCTGTCTCACCAACCCTACGACATCAGCATGTAGTGTATATGTTCCATCGCCTCTTATAATTTTACTACAAATCAAGTTCTCCTTGCCTACTTTGCTCTCGAAGCCAGCAATCCTCCAATTTTCAGAAGAATTGTTATCAAAAAGTAGGAAACTGTCGCATGTATCTAAACGGAGCAAGTCTTCTGGAAATTGAACATCAGTTGCTGACTGCACCAACACTGGAGCTGCCTTTCCCCTTGGCACATGCTCGATCGGTACCCACTGAAACCTGGCAAACTGGTAACAAAATCAAGGCCCATATCTTTCGCATTTAGATGTTAGGCTCTTCGGGTCTAGAAGACCATTCCACAATTTTTCCAGCTGTTAGGCTTTTCGGGAGAGGAAACCCACAATAATAATAACATACATAGTTATTAAATAATAGTTTTCATGTTTACGTGCACCTGATTAACGTTAACACCGAAAGGGGCGTTGTGCTACACAAAGCCATCTAGGGGCGTTTTGGGACTTGATTTCCCAAATTTTCATGGAGGGACGTGTTGCGAGGACACGGTATAAGACACATGTCATTATCTGAGGATGATAGCTGGAGTGAATCCTTATTGTCTTCACTGCTGTCATCCCCAGTCATGCTCTTCCCAGGAATAACTTTACGTTTCTTATTTCTTCTGGGTGCCTTCTGCTCACGTTCAAGAAATCGCTTTTCCTTTAGGAATTCAACAAGAGACTTGTTTATATCTTCACTTGGATTCTCGGGTTCAACTGGAAGTTTAGATAAAACACACTGTGGAGAAAGGGAATATACCGGTTGTTCGAAACAAGATCTTTAGCTATGTTTTCTTGCATTCCATCCAAAGCTTTCTTTAGAAGAGATGCAAATACATATTTAGGTACTGAATATTGTGTTGGTGATGTGTTACTTTTAAACCTGTCATTAACAATAATACCAGTGTTGCCAATTCTAACACCTCTACATATAGGGTCATGTACCTACTAACAGCCAAGTCCTAGTAGTAACCACCCTAAATGATACATAAATTCACCCGTATTTGGCCATCAATTTCAAATACTACTTTAAGTTGTTTACTGGGAGTACAAGCCTTTCATGTTACTCGATTGGTCTCATCAGTTTTCAAACCGCCTACAATGATACCGTAACTTACATTGGTGATTTTTTTTTTTTAAATTTTGTTAATACTGTTAAAAGTCATTGGGTGCCAAAATGCCCCCCTGATGCTAAATAGTCTGTTTCTATGTTTTATGTTACAAGTACTTTCACACTTATACTAATGTATTTATTTATGTTAATGGTATGTATTATTTTTGTAAAAACATAGTTCTGACTATTCTAACATAACAGTAAACAGATGATAACTTTGAATAAAGAAATAAAGTCACCCCATCTTTCGGTAATACAAATAACTCCCTTACTTGTGAATAATTTGAGCTGGAGAGTCTTAGGATGGCATCTTTCCAGCGCTCAGCCCTTTTCTTTTGGGGGGCCGACTACTAGATGCAAACAGTATTTAACAATTCACAAAAGAGAAGTTTAGTCTTTAACTCGTTAATAAGGTCAAAACTACTTGGAAATAACGGAAACGTAGCATTTCCAGTGGTCAGCCATCTAAAACAAGACCTTTAGACATTTCAACATTTGAATAACTGACAACATTTCATTCTGTGATGTTTCATTATATGTTTTAAAACTTCCAAAATAACAAATATTATTTTTAAGTGTAGTGCAAGCCTATGCTATTCTCTCGCACTGGATTCCTTACAAGAAACATAGCTAAATGGCCTCCTTCGTTAGTTGTATCTAACTGGCCTTCACGTGGTACTTCATTGTATCTAACTGGCCTTCACGTGGTACTTCACCTTGGCTTTATGATGCAGTCGCTGTGGCTGACTTATGGGAAAAGGTTGGGTACTGGATTTGAATATCCAATATAGAAGCAAATGGTTACCTATTATTTGCAACTGAAGCTTCGTGGGAGTGACTACTGGCGCAGGCTGAACTAAGGAGTCATTACCCTATATGAAAGTAAAGACTAGCCTGCTGGTCTAGTGGTTAGCATCGCTGACTGCTGATGGTGGGGTTCTGGGTTCGATTTCCGGCTCTGCCAAGGAAATTTTTCCAAGGCGTTAGGGTTTGGAACGGGAAGTTGCTGTGAATAAAAGACAGTGGCGATCACAGTTGAGAGCTTCGTCTCCTCTCTCAACACGTCTGGTCTGCGTGGGAGCAGTAGAGCAACTCTTCCCTCCGGGAGAGACCTTATCCGGTAGTGGATTGAATATGGCTGTGAATTAATTATTATCGCTATGAAAATAACAATGGAATATTGTATTGTCACCCGACGTACGTTACTGTGCAAAATTTCATCATTGTGTGTGACGTTGGAAAATGAATTAAATTAACGTTGCAAGATTTGAGGACACCCATCAACTATCGTAAACTAAAGAAAACAATGTAATTAATATAATTTTTGGATGTAGCGACATGGATTACCAAATAAATGTTGGTTTCACCAAAAATAAATTTTAGTTGATGACCAGTGTAGGCTAGAATAAAGACTCACCAGTTAAAGAAAAAAAGTGGTAACTGTAGATTCTGATAGTACTAAATACGGGCTATTTACATATGAAATCAGTTCGTCTCTAAACGCAGAAATTCTGCTTCAAAATCGACTGCGAAGTTGGTTGTGAGTGTCAAAAGTCACATGTTCCACGGGATCAAAAAGAGTTTTGGTTCTGAATTAATGTCAGCAAATACAGAGCTTCATTGCCGACGACGCACAGTCGCCATGTTTCTTGTTTGTATGGAAGGGGGATGTTGCTGAATTCATTTTATGTGTGTTCACAGCTACCTCGAGGATGCACCTGTGAGTATGTACTAGAAATAAGAAATTGAATTCCGTGGTAGCACAATCTGATTTATGGACTTACGTAATAATTGACAGTTCACATTTCTGTTGATAGAGAGCTTCCTAATTAAACACAACACGAAACGATTGATTTTACACATACTCATACTGAAAACTGTCTTATTTGTCACGCAAGCGCGCTGGACGTTGCAAGACAGGAGAACACATTTTGGAAACGCCATGCTTCCTATATACTCAATGGTTCCACCCATTCCACCAAACAAGAGGCTCTTTCTACCCCCCTGGTGACCTCTGACGGGGCGGAAGAAAAAAAGGAAAAAAGTTTTACACAAATAAATGCGTTCAAGCTTGTACATACACCGCCCGCCTTGAAATGTCTATATTTCAATAATGAAAGTAACAAGTTGGAAACATACGAGTATACAAACACTGAAAATACTAACATATAATCAGGGCCGGATTTATATGTGTAGGCGCCCTAGGCCTATGACTTCCAGTGGCGTGCCCCTCCACCCTCACTTCCGCCCTTTTCCCCTTCCTACCCTCACATTATGAGAAATGGCTCTCCTCCGTCTTCTAGCCACTAATAATAATAACGAGATAATAATTATTTAACTCTGGTAATGTGGTTATTTACAAAATACGTTTCAATAATATTACAATAATAAAATAATTTCATTAAATACAGTGAGCAGTTTTAATTAAATTACTGTTGGCTACCTGTTGATAATATGTTAATTACACTGGACAGGAAGGTAATACAGACTCCAACTATTTTTCAATTTTATTATTTACAATATTATTACATTTCGTTCACGGTTTTTATGCAGCTTTAACCATTTTTGGATTCTACTTTTTCTAACATCAAAAATGGCACATTCCAGTTTCGTGATAGATTTACAGTTTTAACAATTACAAACTCTAAAATTTCCTAAATACCTTTATAAAGCTTTTAAGAATAAAAAATCTAAAAATTAAGAATTTCAATACAACAAAAAACAAAAATATCTATTGCAATACAAAACTCTAAAGTTTTCTAGATATATTTATAATTATATAAAAAAAATAACAATTACAATACAAAACTCTAAATCAATTTATAAAGTTTAAGAAATCTAAAAATTACAGTTACATTACAGATTACAAAACACCAAGGACATACAAAAATTCTTTAAAGTAAATTAAAGAATGGTAGTCATATTTTCTCCTCGCTATTTAATATTTATTGATTCATTATCTTTTCCACTTCTCTTTATGTGCGAAAATAGAAACATAGACTTACAAAATTGAACCATGCTATATAACGGTATCATTTGGGTCCACCCGCCAATACGTCGCCCCTAAGAACTAGCAAGTTCTAAGTTAAAAAAATCTCGAGGAATTGACAAAAGCAGCACTACAAACTCATGAGCATGTGGGCAGCTCTCTGAATTTTAAACACCATTTCCGGGAATATTCATATCGTGAAGATATAAAGTCAAGTTAGGGTTGGGCTTATGCATCCAATTAACCAATCCAACAATAATTTTCTCGCTGCAATGACTTGCATACAGAAGTGTTACTGGCTCCAGGACTAACTCGAACTCGCTCGTGTCCATCCCTACTCGCCTCGCTCTCGCTGATCCTTTCACATCAACGCGGGCATTGCCTGCGCGGGAAATCTCGGCGAACAGGGTTGCTGTGTAACCAGTTTTATTGACGGTTGATGAGTGGTTAAGCTCGTAGCTTTGTAATCAAGGTGTCCCGGGTTCGATTCCCGGTGGGTACACAAGTGGTTCGGAACCCACGTTAAACTGTAGGTCCCGTCCTCAAGATGTCATCATCATCCCACCATGGGTTCACCTTGCCCAGGGATCTTCGGGTCAAAGACCTGCCATCGGACAGAACACCTATCATCATCATTAATACAGTATTGAGTAAATAAAATGTATAACAGAAAACGAGTAAAGGAAACGTAAATTATACTCCATCTTCAAACTGATTTGCCGAAACACAGTTCCGATGCGTCCAGCATACTTTAGTTTATTTAGACTGTGTAACGTTTTCTGCTTGTACAAAAATCAAAACAAATAGTTGTGTTTATTAATTCCGTAGATATATGAAAAACGATATGATTCACTTTCAAATTTTCGACGTGAAACTACTAGAATTGAAAAATGTATATAAGTAATTATTCTTTTAAACGACAATACATCTTCATAACAAAGAAATAACTTCTGGTTTACAACTCTGTGAACATTCATATCAACATTATTATGATCCAACAAGAAGATTAACTTTTAATGAAATAATTCTAGCTACCGGCCTGTTGAAATTGATGAAAATGCAGCCTGTCTTCGTAGTGTTTCCTGACAACACTGTTCTCTCTTTCGTTCGCTCTCGCCTCGCGCTCGTGAGATAGCTCATTTACTTCAATGTCTTGCTTGGCTTTCAGCGGGCAGCTCTCGAGAAAGTCTCGCCGCATTTCTAGCAGTGCTTTCGTCCGCAGCGAGAGAAACCCGTTCTCGCCTCGCGCTGATGTGGAAAGCCCAATTGCTCGCAATGTATTTCTAAAACACGCGAGAGTTGTCCGCTCCGCCCTCGTGCGTATGTGAAAGTGCCCTTAGGCTACTGTCTTAAAAATTAAATTCATAATTTGGAATTCCAAAATTCCGACTTTCCGGAATTCCGAACACCCCCCCAGCTGCAAGAAAGGAGAACACTACAGCGTTGCCTAGTTCGGAATTGAAATTATCTGTAGATACTGCTAAAAATATCTGTAGAAATACGAACATACCTGGAGATTTTTTTTACCTACTCTAACCACTGACCAGGAAATGGATAATTTCTGAAACCCAGAAAGTTTTGGGAAAGATAGAAACAAGAAAGTAGTTGTTCTGCTGCAGAGAAGGGTCTAAAATAAAGAAAAAAATAGGCTATGTTGCATCTTTTCATAAAAAAGATTCACAGTTGTTGTTTGACTACTATTTATAGTCTGCATGACCTTATGTGGGCTAACATCTTTTTCTCCCTCTCCTGTTTGTTATTCTGTGCTCTTCCCAGATTTTCAGTTTCCAATTCCTTTGTCATAACCACCGCCTGCTAAATCTATAGCTGCCTGCCCATTCGCTTCAAAAAGCATTGTTTGCCGTGTGAACATTAGCTTCCTGATTATTGAGCAGAGGGTGGTCATAACTCCCCGAAAGTAGGAAGCGGTCACTTTACAACCACACTGGAAAAGAAGACAAGAGTGGATGAAGGCTGGAGGAGGGGGAAAAGGAAAATGCACCTCAGCCTCTCTCTAGGCGGTACGAATATACAGACAAAAGCCTATTGAATTAGAAAAAAAAAATTGCTGGTTCCTGATAAAGTTACATGTTTTCTTCGCGGGACAGGGATAATTTCCAACTTTCAATTCAGTTGTGGATACAATATTGAAAAATCTGTAGATCATACAAAAAATCATTTTCCGTATTCCACTGAAAAATCTGTAGTCCTGACAACGCTGGCAACACTTTGGTTTGATTTTGGAAGCTCCAGGTTTCCACCAAACAATAGGCTTTCTACCCCCATTAAGAAGCTGGTGACCTCTGACGGGTCTTTAAGACACCAGCAGGAGAAGAAAAAAGGGAAAAATGTTTTATACAAATATGATGGGTATAATGGAAGTAAAGCTTGTTTCAGTTGGGGATGCATTTGTTGTGATGGCGCTAGTATCACCAAAACATTCGTGCTTACCGGTGCGACTGCTCCTCCGAAGCAGTGTTTCCAAAGCAGAATATCGCAAACTACATCAGGCCTTCATGAATTAGAGAAGTGTAAAGGAAGGACGAGATAAGGTTACTATATTGGGACGAGATACCTGTTTGTGCACTGCTGATCTGTATACGCGAGGGCGGAGTCGCAGCTTAATGAGGGGTAGGAAGACACTATTCAGTATCCAATAGGAAGTTTTTTAGTAGCTGGTGACCAGGTTGCCAGTAGCATTTAATGAAAAGTAAGACAGTATCGCCGAGCTTTCTATCTCGTTTGCAGTAATACTTACGAGAAGTGATGGTATGTGCATTTAACTGTATATGAATTTTTCTGTATATGCATTTAACTGTCACAATTCTGTTGTTGTTTATTGATATTTTAGTAACATTTCAAATCGTCAAAATTAACCTAAGCAGTATCTACTTATTTTATGACGAACGCTAAGGATGAAAGTCCCGGTAATCGTACCTGCAAAACCTAGAAAAAGACGAGTTGCATCTTTTACACAAATGTAATTTAATCGCTCTGTAATCCAGACACTCTTCTATCGGTAAATGGGATCTTCCGTTCTAATTAGTCTCATATGCAAAATTTAGGACGTTACCTATGATGCGAGGTGCAGCCTCCATGCCAAATCACTCCACTGTAAATGCAAAAGACTTGAATGTGACAATGAGTTTTATAGGTTCAGGCAATCCACAATCAGAAATATATATTATATAAAACTCATCGCCATATATATCACCCATATAAAATTCAGATATATGAATCTGTTTCTGGCTTTTAGTCATATATGGC
>JAGDQP010010932.1:0-14369 GCA_022664845.1 Lepisma saccharinum
CCCCCGTTTATCGTAACCAGACTCAGGCGGACTGCACCTCCATGGTACAAATATACCCCCAAAGGGGAGGTTTGCCTCATTTTTTGCACATACACTATCTTACCAAATTACGTTTCTCTAGCTTCAGTGGTTTGAAAAATTGGTTTTAGGCGGCCATTTTGGATTAAAGATGGCGATTTTTTAACGTTTCCTTATATTTTCGTGACCTACTCGTGATGGTACACCTTCATATAAAATTTCATTTCTGTAGCTCGAACTGTGTGGAAAATGGGTTTTTGGACGGCCATTTTGAATCCAAGATGGCGACTTTTTCAAAATGTAATATTTTCCTAAACTACTTGTGATAATACACCTTTATGTCAAATTTCGTATCACTAGCTTAAACGATGTGGAAAATGAATTTTTGTGTCCCACATTTTGGATCCATGATGGCGTCTTTGGAGATATTTAGTAATATTTTCTTAACTTACTAGTGATGGTATACCAAATTTCATTTCAATAGCCCCAGCGGTTTAGGTTCTGTATTCTATAAAACAATGGGTTTGGCGGCCATTTTGGATCCTAGATGGCGCCTTTTTCAACATTTTGTAATATTTTCTTTACTAGTGATCATGTACCTTTATTACCAAATTTCGTATCTGTAGTTCAAACGGTGCGGAAAATGAATTTTTGGGTTCGCCATTTTGGATCAGGTGGCGACTTTTTCAACATTTGGTAATATTTTCGTAACCTACTAGTGATGTACCTTCATACCAAATTTAATTTTTGTAGCCCTAGCGGTTTAGGTTGTGTATTCTATGCAACAGTGGCTTTAGCGGCCATTTTGGATCCAAGATTGCAACATTTTCAAAATGTCAGATTTTTTTCCTTTAGCTACTCTTCATCGTACACCTTCATACCAAATTTAGTGTTTCTAGCTCCAGTAGTTTGGCCTGGAAATATTTATCAGTCAGTAACCATGGAGCTACTATATATTATATGGACTCGCTTTGCTTAGCTGGGACCCCCGTGGGGGCTGCGACCCCTTTATCTTAACCAGAATCTCTCTGCGGGACTGCACCGCCTGGTGTCCATCTGCATCCGGCCACAAGGGAGATGCTCCCCGAAAGGGGAGGTTTGCCCCATTTATTGTAACCTAATCTTGGTCAAACACTTTCATACAAAATTTCGTTTCTCTAGCATATAGTTTGGAAATTGGGTTTTTGGGCGGTTGTTTTGGATCCAAGATGATGACTTTTTTTTTATATTGTTGTGACCTTCATGTAAAACTTCAACTATCTAGCTCAAATGGTGTGGAAAATGGGCTTTTGGGCGGCTATTTTGAATCCAATATGGCGACTTTTCCAAAATGATGTAATATTTTCATAAACTACACGTCATGATACACATTTATGCCAAATTTCATTTCTCTATCCCAAACGGTGCCGAAAATGGATTTTGGAACCAAAATGGCGTCTTTAGTTACATTGTGTAATATTTTCATAACCTACAAGTGACAGTGTACCTTCATGCCAAATTTAATCTCGCTAGCCTCAGCGATTTACGCTGTGTATTCTATACAACAATAGGTTTGGCGGCCATTTTGGATCCAAGATTACGACTTTTTCAACATTTTGTAATATTATCTTAACCTACTAGTCATGATGTACCTTCATACTAAATTTCGTATCTCTAGCTCAGACGTTGTAAAAAATGGATTTTTTGCGTTCGCCATTTTAGATCCAAGATGGCGTCTTTGAATATAACTTGTAATATTTTCGTAATCTACTAGTGATTTTGTACCTTATAGTAGATTTCGTTTCTATTGCTCTAGCCGTTTAGGCTGTGTATTCTGTACAACAATGGGTTTGGCGGCCATTTTGAATCCAAGATGGCAACTTTTCAAAATGTCGGATGTTTTCCTTTGCCTACTCTTGATCATACACCTAGCTCCAGTAGTTTGGCCTGGGAATTTAGATCAGTGGGTGTGACCATGGGGCTATATTATGTGGGAAAACTTCGAGAGGTTATTCCTGAGATCAAAAACAAGAAAAAAAAAGTCCTCTCTCGTACTCTCGAATTCCGCTTCATGTTAGAGATACCGTGGTGCCAACTTGGAATCCAAAATCGACTGTTGATAATTGTAACTGAACAGAAAAATGTGGGAAAGTTTCGGGAGGTGACTCCTGAGATCAAAACAATTCCCTCTCCCAATGCAACAGTGCCATGGGAAAATCCGTGTAATTTTTGGATAGCTTGGGTCAATATTAAACGGAAATAATTATTATAAACATGTTACTTCCTCAAACTGCGTGAATATTGCGCAGTTGAGTATTTGTAAAATTATTTTAGTACTAAGGAAAAACCTAACCCGCAAAATTGTGCGCCCCCACCCCTCCCAATGCAATAATGGCATGGGGAAATCAATGTATTTTTTTTATATTTCTTGGGTCAATATTAAACGGAAGTAACCAATTTTAAGAGAAATTACTCACCCGATTTGTCACCGTGTTGAAAGGACTAAATTGAAGGTACCATCCGGGTATATGCCTGTTGTGGCTGAGGAAAACACTGGGAAACCCTAGGTCAGGACAGTCACCCGCTGGTACCGAACCGAGGACCTCCCGAATACGAAACTAACCCTCTACAATGTAAGGTATGGTGGTGGTTCGAAACAAAACATACTCATATCTACGTTTATCACGCGCACACAAATATTTGTCTGGAAAGAGAAAGATCTTCACCCACACTGTTTATCAATGCGTGTTGCTGAGAAACAGACCTGTAAAAACGGAAGTTCTAAAGTTATTTTCATGAATTTTTCTACAGTTGCTTACACGACCCTGAAGTTTTGACAGAGAATAATTTTGCTAAACTAAATTTTTATCGCCCCCCCCCCCCCTTTCGAGAATTTAAACTCAAAAGTGAATCTCGCTTATGGGGAAAGCAATGTTAATTCAGATGACCACTTTTCCTTGTCTAATTTTATTAATTAGTACCAAGAAATAAAGTCAGACACCGATTTCTGTCTATAACATATTGTAGCATATCTCGATCTCGATCTACTTCACTTCTCAGTTTGGACCACCGAAAGGGAGGTAAAATTTTGTTTTGCAAAATTATTTCCAATGTCAAAAGTGGGTTTTGTAAGCAATTGTAGCAAATTTCATGGAAATATCTGGAAAACTTTCGCTTTTACCTTTTGGACGTGTGGCGGTACTCCATCGACTGACGCTTCGTTTCCGGGTCGTAATGTTGTGACCACGACTCGTCGCCAGTAACAATTCTGCGAAGAAAGTCGTCACCTTCCTGTTCATATCGCAGGAGCAGCTATTGACAGATTATCTTCCTCGACTCTTTCACATCAGGCGTCAATTGCCGTGGTACCCAACGAGCGCACATCTTCTTGTACGCAGAAGGTCCGTAATGATGTGGTTCACTGAACCAATGGAAATGGCAAGCGTTGTTGCGATTTCGTGTTGCTTGATCCTGCGATTGCCCCGAATCAACTCGTCCACTTCGGTGCTGATCATGGAGATTTGATGCGGCTGGATTTTGGTCTTTCACAGTCCTGCCCACCTCCGCAAGTGCTGATGTCAACACAGACATCCCCGTAAACTGCAGCCATACGGCGATGAATGTTGCTTTGCCATGGATTGCTCTATTACTCTGGAAGAAGAAGAGATAGGAAGGTGAAACAAGTAACATTCTATAGCTTAAACATCAGTGCATTAATGATAAACAGTTCAGAATGTTTGCAGTACTATTGGCCAAGTAGTGGGCTTGGAAGCATTACTTTCTGAATGCCCCTCGTGTATATATATTCGTCCAGGCTGGTTTACGTTAAAATAAACGACAATAAATGATCGTACCTTAATGTGGCAATACTTACCCTAAACTGGATTTGTTCCTAAAACTGCCATAATATATTAATTTCATAATTTGACATGACAAAAAGACATGCATACACATGTGTTTACTTACCACACAATACATACAGACAAAATGTAACACACACACTCGGTGTTACATTTTCCTCGCATTTGAACTTAGTAATTCATGAGTGTTGAATTCGTTGGAAAGATGGGATAGGGGAAACGCGGTTGACATTTCAGTACGAAAGTAAATCAACATAGGTTCAAACTAAAGATTTTTTAAAAACCAATCGTGAATAATCTAATCGTCACTTCTCATACAAAACGGAGAATATTTCCGACACTGTGGAGTGAAGCACCTGAATCAATCAATACGCGCACGGACCCCTGAGTCACTATACAGAGGAAGACGATTTACGAATTTTTGGTTGGAAAAGTCCAAATCAAGTCTGAGGGGATTAAGAACACGTCATTGATCAGAAGTATCCACATTTCATATTATTCTTAGAAAGAAACGCATAGCATTTGTTAAGCCACCTGTGGAGTATTGCTAGCGTGCTAGACTTCTAATTTGAAAACCTGAGTTCGATTTCTCTTTAGTCAGTTTCTTTTTCGCCTACACTGAGGAATTCAAACAAAGGTGCATCTCCGAGTTGTGGAGAACTTACGAAGTATCACTGGTCAGAATCCTAGTAAACAGTGTGTGTGTTGTTTAGCATAATAATAATAATGCAGTTTTCATGTTTTTCATTGGTCTTTCTCTCTTTCTTGATGTATTGTTATCGTGTCTTTGCTGCGTCTTTCTCTTCTTCTTCTCTCTATCTATTTATTTTTTCTTTTACTTTACACACACTCTCCTTTTGTGCATGTTCCAGAGCTAATTCCGGGTCACTTTCGATGACCCGGTGATAGGGCCTGACCCAAACATAAGTGACCCGGTAACCCGGTCTGGAAAATCTATTTAACTGGGAATTCCGGCGTCGTATTTTTCGTGTTCTCGGGGAATCATCTCCGGTCCTGGTCACCCCTGAAAGAAACAGTGTTCAAACGCAATGAAATAATTAAAATATCTCCATCAGATTTAAATCATATCTACGGGTTATCAGATCTAAATCGAATCAGCGGGTCAGCATGGGTTCGAATCTAACACCCGATGACACAGTACAAAACCTGACCAGCATCCCCCGACAGCCGGTGACCCGTTTCAGCTCTGGCGTGTTCATTTCATCTGGGCGAATTGTTGTAAACACTAGTTCATTAGTGTGGTAATTATTAGAACGTTATAATCGCAATATGTGGAATATAGAGTGGCATGTCCAGAACAGATGCATTTTAAAACATGAGTAGAAAATGGACCCCTTTTTTGGCTATTTCAAGATAATTCTTTTTATATTAGTTTGGCACCAAATTCGTTTCCATCCTCAAATTTACACGTGTTTCTTTTTTTACGTTTGCAATGTGGAACATGTAATGTTTACTATGCCTACAGGAACATGCTGATTTTGCTTTTGCACATTTGTAACTTTTCATTTTGATAGAGTTTGCATATGTAATCTTGACTCTTTCTGATAGAAATTATGAAGAAAAATTATCATTCATTCATTTTCTTTTTATGTTCAATGTGCATTAGTAATCTGGAATAGAAGGTATGACCTACTGTATCTACTGGGTTTGTTACAATCAGTGCTTCCGTCAGCCCCAAATCCTCGATACTACCCCCAACTAACTTTTTTGCGAACAAAGTTGATAGAAACCGTGCAAAACTACGTCCACCCTCCCAATTTTGACTTTACGACCCCAATCTGAAAATCCTGGCAGAATCCCTGATTACAAAGTATTCCGAAACAGTATGTTTAATCAGCCCCACCTAATTTGTAAACTAACCCCGCGCAAACAAAGCATATGTGTTACACTTTTGACATTATCCTAGATGTGTCTCAAAACTCTGGAGTTTCACTGGAAATCTGACCACTAAGTTTGGTCTCCATTTTGAAAGTAACTTAATGAATATTTGAAACACCTTTTATATATTCGAATAATCCTGAAAAAATATAAAATCCAAAAGTCACTTTTCTCTTGCTGTTAGATTTGATTTGTGGAATTGAACTTAATATTTTTTAATACGTTTAAATTCCATATTTCTATCTGTACTACTACTTTTTCTTCTCTCTCCCCCTTATTTCTTTCTCTCTCTCATTTCTCTGTCTAACAGACATCCATCGGTTTCATTGTATGTGTTTAAATTTCTCCCTCCATCAACTTATGTATATTGATTCGTCTCGCTTTTATTCTTTCATTTTATCGATACTAATACATGTCTATTTTGAAAAAAAGAAACCGTTGTCATGATGTTTGCTGAATTTAGTATGGGCAAGACTAAAGAAGGAGGAAGAAAGGGTCTGTTTACCAGACACGATTATGGGATGAGTAGGTGCCATTTGGGTTGCCTAGCTGCACGGCGTTCGCTGTCTCAATTTTTTTTATGTGAAGTGTATCATCACGGTACATGTCTGGCGTGGCTGAGGAAAACACTGGGAAATTTTAAGTCAGGACAGTCAGCCGCTGGTACCGAACTGAGAACCTCCCGAATACGAAACCAACGTTCTACCAAATGAGGTACGGCGCTCGGAAGAAAGCATACTCGTATCGATGTTTATCACATGCACGCACACACAAAATAACGTAAATAACAACATAATATCAGAAATTATAAAGCATAAATATGGTGCATCGTGCCCTATTTTTAAGAACTGATAGAAACAGACCTTTTCTCTTGTCTTTCATGCATAACGTTCCAGTCCGGCGGTTAGGGGGTTGGACGCCGCATTTTTTGATTAAAAAGTCCCAGTTTGTACACCGTTTCCTTGACTCCCCGTGAATGATTTCCGAAGGGGGAGCCAACGAAAATTTCGTGGTGGAAGGGAAGGGGGTCAAAATGGCGGCCGCGGCCACTTTTTCAAACGGCTCTACCTCCTCTATTCATTTTCTTTTTTTTATTTCAAAGATCTTAGCTTGTACTAAAATTTAGTACTCTTTCTTATTTTACGTAAATATAACGGTAACTCGTATAAACATAAAAATATTAAAAAATCATATTTTTCTTAATTTCATTTTTATTATAACTTTTCAGGACCTCAAAATTCACAATTTTGCCTTGAATAAAAGAGAAACAACATTTATTAAGCTTTAATTTGATACCACTTAGAACACCTTTCCGTATATGGATATGGATATAATCGCCGTTAAACAAATGCAAGTGCGATGGTGCGGCTCATTTTCTGACTAGTGTTACTTCAAAGCTTTCGTACTAAATATACTTAAAGAACATACAAATCTTTCAACATTATGTTTTGTCTATAACAGTAATTACCCTTAAACTACAGGCGTAATTTGAATGAGGCGGGGCAATTGCCCCCATAATTTCCAGCATTTTTATTGATTACAATATTAATAATGAAAGACGAACCAAGTATTCTATATCCTTCCCCCATTTCCCCTTGCAGTGTGTCAATTATTTTAGGTGATCACAAGTCAATTAAAATTAAAATAATGATTTCCAATGCAAGATTTTTTAATGGTAGCATAATAGAGCACATTTAAAAAGAGCACAAATATAACTACAATGATATCACTGTTTCTTTATAAGAACAATCCATGTTTATAACTGTCATGAATACCTATTAACTATCATGAATACCTAATCGATCTTTTACAAACGTCATTTACAACACAAATTAATAGTTAAGAAATAAAGAGTCAAAAAATAAAAGAAGAAAGTATTGAAAACAGCTCATTCGCAATCTCCTCCACAGTAACAAAGTGGTGTACAGGTCAATGAAGACTTCCTGCATTTGCATCGATTCTCGGAGCATGTCTTCTTACAACCACATTTAACCAACCGCAATGGGAATCGTGGTCCACTGTGGGGTTGTCTTGCCTTCATTTTCCTTCCAACCCCACGAAGTTAGTTGGGGAAGGTCCTGGATGGGTTTTAAACATTGAGACCAAATCATGGACTGATAAGATGCTCTGCGAACATGCTGAATCAGTGCGTCTTGTGTAGGTGGTATTGAGTCAATCGTTCGACTTTTCTTAGTAAATGAAAACTTGATGCATTCACGGTATCTAGATCGGATGACTTATCGTATAATAGCACAACGTACTTCTCTAATGAAGGAATCGCCTCATCTATCTTCCCGCCGGCCACGGCAAGAAAAGCTCCACTCACTTGGTACCGCGTTCCAAATTTCCCATGCTGTTTTCTTACCTCTTCCGTAAAAAGATGAGGTATCACATCCTGTAAATGCGTGGAACATCGGAAGTGCAACCGCTTTTGATGGTCCCAATGACTGAGATATTTCTCTTACGTTTATGTACCTGAAATAAAGAAACAACACTTGCCTCAATCGTTTACAATGTTTAAGTCAGCATAGCGTACAGAGGAAAATGATATTTCATGAAGGTGTAAGAGTGCATTTAAACAAACAAATTCTCGCGCTTTGGGAAGTGATAATTCACCACGAGCACCAACTTGCATGGTCCTACTTATAGATATAACAGTCTTTTCTCGGGAGGACCAGCGACTATGTGTGGAGAGCCTACTTATTAAGAGCTTTGGTACCCAATACCTGGTCTTCATTATACAGTAGATAAGAAGTTATTCCTGTGAATGTTGTGAAATGGATATACCGACAGCCAATGTCCATCCCAATGCCGACGGGATCACGTTTGATAAGTTACACACTTCGCAAAACATCCTTTATAATATCAAAAATGAAATTTCGTACTTACCGAAAGTTTTGTCCAACTCCGAAGGCAATGAATACCTCCTCCAGTGCCAGATTTTCAAAAACGCTGATCGCCAAAACCACCACATCTGTGTCCACAGTACGGATGAGGATCTTTCGCTATCCGCAGTAGACAGCGTCTGCCAGATGAAGCATCATCCGCGTGTCCGCTACTTCGTGGTTGCACGGGCTTAAACAATTCATGTCAGATCTATTAGCCGTAGTCAGTGCTGACTCTCCTTTCGTGGTATAAACTTCTTTGCTCACTTCTCTGATCTCCATCAACTTCGGGACGAATAAGTGAAAAAGCTGTCGCTTATTGTCATTTGATCGCAGAAACTGAGGGAAGTTCTTGGGAATTGGAGCATTCGGTGAGACGCGATATTTACTACTACTTCCTCTGCATTCTCTTGTCATTTCTTTTAAGGAGTTACGAAAATATTCGTTCCAAACCACATCAATTCGTTTTGCTGTCGCAAGCTGCTTCCTGAAGTATTCAACAACATGGCCTTCGATATATTCTTCAAAAGTTTTGGCTGCTCCTCGAGGAATCATATAAATAATAGCTGCTCCATCGAAAATCTTTACGTCTACTGTAGGTTCTTGAAAAATTTCTTCGTTTTGGAGTACTTCAAGGCAATTAAGCAAACTTGATTTGTGACTAAAATGTATCGAGTCTTCTACTGAGAGTGAGAGAGTACAACTCATTTTCATGTTTAAAGAATTCGTCCAAGTCGCCTGATCTATATTGGCATGCAATGTAAAGGCGACTAAATAATACATAGTCATTTTTAAGACTGGTGCACTTTTCAGCAACACGTGTTTGCCTCTTCTGTTGCTTCTTGTATACGAAAAACCTATTGCATTTCAAAGGGTCAGTAACTTTCTTGTCTTTATTCTTTAATCGCTCTTCAACAAATCTTGTGAACTGCGATTGCCCTGCACTTTCCATCATTTGTAGGGTGGCAACTCCTTTAGATTGTACTATTTCTTTGTTATCAACCCGGTAAAGCTTTCCTGTTGTTTCCATAAAAGGATTACCAGCATCCTCGAAAGTCGTTTTTAACGACTGTACATGTTTCTGAAACTTTTCAGTTAATGTTTTGGATGCTTCGTGATGTTTTGTATTGTCATCTCTGCATTTAAAAGCCAATTCAGTGTCTTCTATGTATTTGCATATGTCCGGGGATGCTACAAGAAACCGCCGTAATGTTTCCGGGCTTTCTGTCAGTCCAATAATTCCCCCCTCTCCTTTGAGCGTGGCATTAATTTGCTCGTGATCTTGGTCCAGAGCCATTGCTGAAAAAGATCGTTGACTTTTCCTTGCAACAAAGGCACCTCGTAAGAAAGCTGCCATCACGTCTGGATGCAAGGTATCAAGCCTCCTAGTAAACATAAGTTAGTTGAATTGCTGACTGTTGAAAGACATCGTGCTATGAACCATGCTGGTGTGAGCGCGGTGTTAACTTCTTTGAGGAAGAAATTTTAGATTCTACGAGGCAGAAGAACAGTGAAGAGAGTCATTTCCCAGTGTATTATATGTAAACGACACGAGACAAGAGGAATACAAAGAATTGCCGCGCCATTGCCTGAGGACAGAGTGAGAGAAGCCTCGATTTTCGAAGTGACTGGAGTGGGCTTGACTGGACCTATGACGTTGAGGGATGGTGCAAAAGTTTGGATCCTTCTGTTCACCTGTGCAGTATTGAGAGCCGTCCATCTTGAGTTGATAACTTCTTTGTCCACTAAAGGTTTCTTGCTTGGTCTTAGGAGATTCGTCACACGAAGAGGCCGTCCAAAAATTGTTTAGTGACAACGGGACAAATATCGTAGGTGCAAACAATGTGCTTAGCAATTTGGACTGGGACGAAATTCAGAGGGAAACGTCAATGCACAGAATTCAATGGAAGTTTAACCCTCCTACTGCAGCATGGTGGGGTGGTTTCTGGGAACGAATGATACAAATTGTTAAACGATTGTTAAGAAGAGTTTTGGAACGCGCATCTTTACGTTATGAGGAGCTGATGACCATTCTGTGTGATTGTGAGGCAACGGTGAACTCAAGACCCCTTACGTATGTCACAGACGATGCACGCGATCTCGTTGCCATTACGCCATCTATATTCTTGCAAGATGTGACAAATGTAGGTGTGCCCGATTTGGACCGTACTTTCTTCAACAAACGGTTACGATATCAGCAAAAGTTGAGGGAGGATCTAAGAAGACGGTTTAGGAGCGAGTATTTGAGTCAATTGATACAACGGCGTGAGAAGTCTGGAAATTATCAAGTTCTTCAGAAGGGTGATGTGGTGTTGTTGGTGTCAGAGGGTTGTAAGCGCATTGCCTGGCCACTAGTTAAAGTGATTGATATCTATCCTGCACGAGATGGTTATTGCAGAGTTGTTCGGCTAAAAACATCTGGTGGAGAGATTATTCAACCCATTCAGAGAGGTATCTTCTGTCGAGGAGTCAGCGGTTCCAAAGGGGGAGAAAAATGAAGAGTTGGGAAAGGGAAATGGTGAAAATGTCAAAACAAAAACTGACTACTCGAAGTGGACGACAAGTGAAAGTTCCTCTAAGATTGCTAGAAGACTGAACTGTGATGCGTAATGTAGTTTGATTAATAAGAACATTAATCAAAGGTGGGAGGATATTGAGTACGGGCAAAGATATAAAAAACTTAATCGTTCTTCTTTTGTTTTTCGTGTTTTATTTTCCTGTATGAGGTTCGTTATGTAGATTGTAGATGTATGAAGAGATAGAGCTCTGATTAAAACATAGTAGTTAAATTTGCCTGTGTAGTGTATTTTGCAAGGGTAAACACTAAAGGTTTTAGTGTATTACCAACAACGCTGTTTGAAAGTAGCGCCTACCGGGAACACACTTCACTTTTGTTTCTCTTTAATGTATGGACGTGCAGCTGTAATTCATACGTATGAATTGATTCTTCTAATCAGTCAAAAGCAGTAGTGTAAACTAATTGATTTATGTGGCTGTGGAGTTCAGTAAATGCTATTTTCAATTTCTTTATATTTGATTATTTCCTTGTGCAAAAGTTCACAAGGAGCAAATTTTTTGGTAGATACTGTACAATGTTAAAAATTTTGCTAACGCTATTAGGAATTCTCAGAGAAGTTGCGCAGAATTTTTAGTATTTCATGTTGTTTCACTGTAATTAAGAAAACTCTTACACTTTTCGTATGGTTATTTTTTTTTTTTTTTTTTCATTTTCAGTTCTGCACATGCACAGAGTTAGAACACTGTTTCTTATCGTAGCTGTGCATGCAGTGTTCATCAAGAGTTTGCTGTCGCCGTTTTATCAGTTATTATACTGTTTTTTTTTTTAACTGAAAATTTAGAGCAGTCAGTACCAAGGTTATTCTAGTGTCAGTACGACACAACTTTTGACTAAAGAACCCGTGTTCAAATATATATATATATATATATATATATATATATATATATATATATATATCAACATTTCTGAGAACTGTGTGATGAATCCCTTTTATTAACCAAATTACTGAAAATTCCCAGGTAGCTTTGGTTGTCTAGCTTTTCTCAGGAATGTTTCGAAAAATCTTTAACAGTGTATGTTCATTTATTTATTTATATAAATCTATTGGGTAGAAAATTTCAACTAAGATGTAAATTCTTCATTTTTAACGTAACAGTTATTCAGTCAATTTAAATATAATTTAGAAATAGAAAACCTTAAATGTTACGTATACCAATTTCGCAATTTGTGGCATAAAATGAATACGTTCCCATAATAGACATATTTTCATCTATCTCATTTATTGGTATTCTGTATTTGCTAAAATCGTAATGTTTTTTTCTCTATTTCAGAATATTATTTCTAATCTAAACCCTAAATTAACAATGTAACAAACTATGTCAATATCATATTAATATTCTTATTCTTGTACTGAGATCGGAAGGCCTACGTACCCATTTCAAATAAGTCTAGGGACGATAACTTTTTATCAGTATAAAAAACCCTTCGGGGTTAAAGACAAGAGTGACTCAAGATTTCTACTCACAAAAGAAGTGATATCCATTTTGCGATTTACTTTCTTTGTGTCACTATGACGGAAGTGTTTCTTTTGTAATAAAATTAGGAGATTTAGTATCCTTCCGCCATAGGGACTCGCAAAATGGATATCACTTCTTTTGTGAGTAGAATTCTTGCGAGTCTTTACCCCGAAGGTAAAAACTGATATCACTTATTTTGTAAGGCTGCGTATTAAAAAAGTGCATAGTCTTCATACAAAATACCGATTTTGGGTATCTCGAAAACGGTAACTCCTATCAACAAAATAAGCTTCAATTAACCGCAACTTGTTGGATCCCGCAATTGACGACCCAAACCCCCGGTACCAACCACTTTGCGCTAAACGAAAAGGACAGACAAAATGACGGAGGCCCTTTTCTATCATTTGTGAAAATTCTGTGGTTGGGCTAAAAAGGTCATAACTTTTGAACCCCTTCACCGATTTTGACGTGTGATACACCGTTTGAAAGGTATTCAAGCGTAGATTACGATTTCGCAAGCTTCGGCCGCCTGTATGGTCTGTGGTAAGTGCTATTATTAGAAATGTGAAATTCTGATTTTTTTCAAAGCGCCCTAGGGGATCCCAGGGAGGTCCTACCGATCCATTTTTTTCTATGTATTAGTATGGCAAAGGGCTTTCAAATGCAAAGCATCAAAATCGGGCTTATAGTTTGCTAGATCCGAAATTAGCTGTATATATGTGAGTGCCTATAACAGACTCGTTGCTTAGCGTCACTCGAAGAACTACCGTTCTTCATGAAAGTCTATCGTCTTTCGAGACGAGACTGAGGTTTACAATCGAGACAAGATATAGACTGTCCTAAAAAGATCGAGACGAAAACGAGACTCATGCCAGTCTCGTCTCGTCACATCCCTAGTTTGGAATAATCCTAAAATGTGGAGCTATATTTCTATCTAAGTCCATCGCAGTGGTTTTAGACGGTTAGTTGTCACCCCAGCCAATAATTCTACGAAAACCGCATGCCTCTTTCAGTTTTAGTTCCCAGGCAGTAGGATCGAGAAGGAAAATTCAATATGGCGGAAGACTTTCCCAGATGGCGGTATGTTATCCAAGTGGAATTTTGTGGGACTTTCAGTATGTTACTCAGGGTTGTTTATAGAACATGTCCATCAATTTTCTGCTTGATAACTAATTTTTCTTCACTTTAGAAAATTATTCCTGCACTATTTAGCATAGATGTAGAACACTAAGAATACACTAGAAGATACTGGAAGACATATAATTGGTTTGCAGGGAATTGCCAGGATTTGCAATGTAGGAGTAAAATTGCCAACTGTCCGGTTTTTACCGCACATGTTCAGTTTTTTAACCTGGTAACTTTAGGCCGGCATTTGGGGGAACTGGCTATGCGCACGTCCGACGTTCGTCGTTGAGAGCACTTCCGTACACGCCAACAATGTATTTTGCACTTCAGCATTGTGTAACAGGAAGTTACATCGTAATTGTCTGTTTATTCATGCTTCACGTGTGCTCCAGCAGACGATACAGCACAGTGAACAGACTGACTTACGTTTTAAATTATACGTATCGTAATCAATACATAATGTCACAAAGTGAAGAGAGCGTCAAGATAAGATAAAATAAAATGAATTTTATGGGCGGTAACAGCACTATGGCTTACGCCCGTCCCCATACAGGAAAGACGCTTATCT
>JAGDQP010010932.1:14769-26753 GCA_022664845.1 Lepisma saccharinum
ACCTCTCTGCTGGTCCTCCTTTCAAGCAGCGTAGGTGTTTAGCTGCGAGGACTGATTGCAGCCAGCAGAAGCCAGCTGGACGATGGGGTCGCCAATTCCCTACGTCGTTGTTGGCTGATTGCAACCAGCATAAGCCGGCCGGACGATGGGGTCGCCAATTCCCTACGCCGTATACGAGCAGCGATGGTCTGCTGCTCGGGCTATGTGATGGTTTCATCACGTTGCGATCCGTAGACCTGCGATGAGGTCGCCAATCCCCTACCCATGTGGGAATTAAAAAGTCTCAACAGAGAAACACTCTGGCGCTGCAGTTGGACTTCCCGTTGGCAGCAACGATGTTAGCAGCTGCCAGGGCTGATTGCAGCCAGTAAAACTGACTAGGCGATGGGGACGCCACTTCCCGACGCCGGAAAGAGGGCGTCAAGTTTGGTCATTTCTTATCTTGCAAGAATAGGAAACCAGGAGGAGGAGGAGGCTGTTTTTTTTTCGACTATGGCATCAAAGGTCGATGATAACAAGTGCTCGACGTAAGGGTCTGAAACGCAATATACAAGCGTTCCTTGTAAATGAACTTTAAACAGTTATGAATTGACTACAGATCCATACACAGAGGTACAAGGAACAGTAGATCTAATGATAAGCGCCCTGCTCAGAGATATGTGATTGGATTTAGCGAAGGCTGTTGTATTATATATTATGTCTACTTTGTTCTATCGTACTTTTATTAGTTTAAGGTATGCAACGGCACTCCAACCTTCCGTGAACATCAAGTTGTACAGCATTTTTCGTACATATTTTCTTTTAATAATTTGCTCAATTTCATTTCATTTCATTTATTACTCCATTAAACCAAGTGCATTGGTATGCGGAGGGTTCAGTGCAGTATTTACATACAAATTGGCATTTACATAAGACACATTTTATAATACATGTTTTATGGCATTTGATTCTTACCATGTTTGTAACAAATTGCTACATTATTCTACTATAATAAACAATAATAATAATAACATGACTAACAATAATTAATAATATGAACATACACTTTTAATTTACTTTTATGTCTGAATTATATACAGAATCTAATCTACCTATTATTTTCCAGGTATTCCCTTTTATACTGTAGAAAGTCTTCTCTGCTAAATATATTTTTAACTTGTTTCTGTTTTTTTTTTTTTTTTTTTTTAAAAGTTCTCTTCACCTTTTATTTCGTTTATTGTTGCCCATGTGTCTGGGACCATCCTGTATAATGCTTAGTCTGGTGAAGTATGATTCTTTGCATTTTTTTCTTCTATTGTAAGCATTTTGTTTTGGACTATCTTCATTCATTTTTAGGTAAAAAAAATATACCTATTGAGATCGGTACGATATCTAAGTATATATAGATATATATATTAACACGCTAGCGGCCATAATTTTGAAGATATTTGAACCAAATTTTTATATGTTGTTTCTAGGCTTAATAGCTCGGTTATGTTCGCTAATGAGCAAAATTGGTCGCCATCTTGGATCCAAAATGGCCGCCGAACCCATTGTTGTATAGAATACACAGCCTAAACCGCTGGGGCTATTGAAATCAAATTTGGCATAAAGGTAAAACATCACTATTTGATTACGAAAATGTTACCTAATGAATTGAAGGACGGCATCTTGGATCCAAAATGGCGGAATAAGAAATCTATTTTCCATATCGTTTGAGCTAGAGATACGAAATTTGGCATAAAGGTTTAAGAAAATATTACGAAATGTTGAAAAAGTCGCCATCTTGGATCCAAAATGGCCGCCGAACCCATTGTTTTATAGAATCCACAGCCTAAACGGCTGCAGCTAGAAATAGCAAATTTGGTAACACGGTGCATTATCACTTGTATGTTACTAAAATATTACATGATGTATCCAAAGACGCCATCTTGGATCCAAAATGGCGGACCTAAAAACATTTTCCAAACCGTTTCAACTAGAGAAACGAAATTTGGCACAAAAGGTGCATTATGACGAGTAGTTTAGGGAAATATTACAACATTTGGGAATAGTCGACATCTTGGATCCAAAATGGCCGCCCAAAATCCCGTTTTGCACATCGTTTAAGCTGGATAAATGAAATTTTACTTGAAGGCAGAGGCGCCCACGTCATATAGGCAGGTCATGCAATTGCATGACCTGATTTGGGGTGGGTGGGTCTGTAGAGGGGGGGTCAGGTCGCAGGAGGAGAGGAGAAGAGAAGAGGAAAGAAAATGTATATATGTACTCTACCAAATGGGAAGTGTACTGACTTCACGTATAAGCAAAAGATATCCTACCTTTCAACTTCCTTGACTCGCAGTGCACTCCTGAAGCATATACAGAATTGGTATTGGAGGATTTGAAATTGGTCGGAGATTGTAGGATGCCAGTACTTATGAAACATTGAAGAGGCCAGTACTGCCTGCTTTAGGGCTTCATTTTGCATTACACATTTCAATCCATGGTATACTCTTAAAAGTTTTGTTTTTGTACCCTTCTGATAATGAATCCCAAATTATTTTCTTTTTTTTAATCTCATCTATAAAGCTTCCAGTATCAAAATATTTGATCTTTTTGGCAAAATGAGAGGACGAAAAATATTTCTGTTCGACAGAAACCTCCACAAAACTGCACAAAAGATAAACAAAGTGGAAGGCACAAAAGTTTTACGTTTTGAAATATAATATTGACCAACTTTATTGCCGATGACATTATGTAAGACACGACGGCATGGTTTTCAGAATGTCACTGGCCTAAAGTTGGGCGATAATGCATAAAATGATTGATTCGTTTAGGATCGTTTACGGAATGGCTCTTGTAGTAATTTTAAATCGCGCGAGTGGTCTTTCGTAAAAGTGGTCTTAGGCTTGCATTTGTTATATTTCTTTAAAAAAAAAGTTTAAATTAGCCTGAAATTTTTGGTATATGCTTTAAAAAAATATTGTTAACATTTGGCGGAATTTGCGTTATTTAACAATTTGAAAGACCGTTAATTCTGTTTTCTTTAACTATATTAATCTTTCTGATGTTATCTGGACTGCGAATTTTTTCTGTCTCTACCATCACTTTGAAGACATTATAAGGTATTGCCTAGTAAATTTTTATTCACACTAGTGACTCTGAGATATTAGAGAAACTAGTACAGTATCTTAACCAAAAACTGAGAAGTAGCGGTATTATTATTATTATATGTTTTTTACTGAATCGAATCGATACGTTCGAAAGAACGTTTTATATTGAGGTTCTGTCTGTCGCGTCTTTCAACTCTTAAATCACTGGACGGATTTCAATCCAATTGTATATGTATGGGATCTACACAAAAAAGTTACACGGAAAATTTGAGAGTGAATTATCTTGGGTACTTTATATCCGTATTTTACTGAAGGCTTGAAATAATTTATTCCAATCATCTCGTACGCTACTGATTGGACAGATGTCATATTGTATCTACAGAAAATGTTATCGCACAATTTTGAGTGTGTGAAACATCTAGGGAAGAAAAATTACATTTTCTTATTGAAGGCTCACATACATCTCCCTCATCCTCTCGTCAATTCACACACTGGAAATACTATATTGTAAGATCTGTTTTAATTGCCATGTTTCAATATTCTAATTCAGTATAGCCTACATAGCAGAAAGATATAACAAGGTAGTATATGCAGGGCCGTACTGCAACCCAGGGGCCCACCAAGAAGGTACTTTCTAGGGGGCCCACTCACATGTGCGTACTGCTCCTCTCCCCCGACAATAAAAGGAAATTCGGGAGTGTCACTCGGATCAAGTATGCTAAAAAGTCTTAAAATGCAGATTTAAAACTCCTTTTAGGCACTAATTTCCCCCCTGATACTGACTGATCTGACGTAATGCCCGATCCCCCATTGTTCTTTTGCAACTGTACAATCATCTGCACAAGCTCCATTGCTTCACATCTTTCCCTTAAATAACAATGGCGCACCTGTGCCATGAACCCCTCATAGGCGCCCCTGGTGCATATACAAACACATATATGAAACATAAGGAGTGAATTATAATTTATACAAATGCATCTTTCTGCCCCCACTTTTACACAACTTTCACATAAGCGAGGTGGAATTGCTCTAAATACAAACCTTGCAACATATACCTCCATTAAACTGCTGTCTACAGAGTATCAATATTTTAAAATAATGAGGGCACTCCCAAAAACAAAATTCTATATTATCAGTCAGCGACATCAAAATGTATATTGACTCTATTCAAATATTCTCCACAGTTCTTAAAACCACCTTGTCCAAAAACCTTTGGTCTCAGCTCTTACTCACCAATAATGATTAAAATTGTTCGTCGCTCATAGCAATGAAAGCGTTAAGCGTCTATGTCATCGTTTCGACATTAATAAATTAGATTAACGTATTTACTAGAGCGGAATCCGTGATTCGAATGAATCGAAGCACAATTTATACTGTACAACGTATATAAAAACAGTATAATTTATATATTCTTGGTCACAGAATTATTGAACGACTGAGAATCGTTCCTAATCTTGTTGCAGTGTTTTAACTCATGGTCTTAGAATCTTCCTGTTATACGTAGGAGAGGCCCATTTAACACAAGTATTAAAAAGGACACACACAATTCTGATACTGTCAGTACGCACAACTCAAAGCAAATGTATAGTATATTGTACTTATTTGAAGTTATTTCGCACAAGCCAAGACCATGGACCCACAAAGGACTTATTTCACACTGAACCACACAGTCCTTAGGAAAACCCATTCGTAGGTAGATCATTTTAAAGTAAGGTATGAATGACTGAATTTTATTTATTTCCTTTAAGCATTTTTGGCACATGACGGGATATGGGAGGAGAAAGGATTTGGGAAGGAATCAGCCCTGGCCTTATTCTAGGTACCATTTGCCTGGTGTGACAGAGGGAAACCAGGGAAAACCTCGGTCAGGATGGCCGGCACCGGGGTTTGAACTCCGGACCTTCCTATGGCGAAGCCAACTCTTTACCACAGAGCCATGCCCTCTCGGTCTTAAGGTAAGGTCTTACCATGAGCACTTGTATAATCTTTAAAGAATTGATAGTATTTCAGTGGCGTTGCTACATCAGTCAGCGTATGGGAAACAGAAAGAAAGGCGGAACGGAAAGAAAGCTGACTTAAATTTGCATCTGTACAAGGACCCTTATGCCCTTAAACGCGTTTCAAAATGCATCGTTTAAAAAGCTCCTTACCTGCAACATAGTGATTGCTCCTGAGATTTTTCCTCTAAAGATAAAAATATTTCCCCCTTTTAAAAAAAAATCGAGTTGAGTTTTCATTTTTTGCTCCAGGACTCCGTGACCAAGAGGACCCCAAAAAGTTTAAAAAACATGAGTCACTCCTATATAATTCATAGACCCTTTTGAACATGTTGAGAGGGGGCCCATCATAAAAGTTTTTGATGGAGCCCCCTTATATTTTCCCGCCCAATGGTCTTAATCCGACCCTGTATATATATTTTCTATTCGGAAAACAACGGTGCTGTAAATTATTATTTAATATCAATTATGGCATCATTTGAGATTTCAATTTAGCTGAATACTGCAAGCTGTCTCGTGTTCTAATTTTGATGACGTTGAGTTTTCTGTAGCTAATTTTACAACACCAAACAATAGCCATGAGTGGCTTAAGAAATAAGGGAAAATATTAGCAAAATTATAAAGCAGAGTGGGCAATCAGGAACCTTTCAAGGGTTGAATTACGAAAAATGTGAAAGGCTGTTTTCGCAACATCATGGCTGGCAACGCTGGTCTGGGATTAGCTGCCTGTATTGCTGGTACTCGACGTGTTATTGTCCTCCGTTCCGTTACTCCCGTATGCAAGGAGTGCGTGAAGTGTGCCTTTTTGTACATACACCGCTACTTACGATACAAGGCGGAGGGCCCACTAAAAAATTCACCATCCAGGGCCCACCGGGAAATTTCCCGGTTTCCCGCCTGACCAGTATGGCTATGAGTATATGTATAAATTATTCATTTAAACAAGTATTAGTTTTCTTCAGTGAAATCGTTTTGTTTTATAGTTAGATTTGTAATGGGTTACTCAAACACAAGTATAAATGTGTACTACTTGGCAATAGCCAAGAGCTGATCCTGATTCACGATAGATGGCAGCAAAACCGTTGTAATTTTTGGGTAAGTGATTTTTGTAGTTGGGTTTAATTTTGAAGAGTTTGAAATTTATTGTATTCATTCGAATTGATTATTTACAACTAGCTGCTTGTTTGTTTCGACTGGTTCTTATTCATGGAATGCAGGAACTATGAGCGTTATTAGTCACGAGACTTCGAACACTCATATCGAAGCAACTCTTGCACGGGAAATTCGTGATGCTTCCTTGCCAATTCTTCCAGCTATAAAGGAAATGAAAACAATGGAAGTTGCTAGGAATAGGCTTATTGTGAAACAGTTTATCGATATAACATTGTTTTTAGGCAGACACTGTTTAGCATTTCGAGGGCATCGAGAGAGATTGACAAGTAGACTACGGGGAAATTTCAAAGATCTTGTTGTGCTACTAGCGGAGCATTCTCACACGATGGCAACGTACCTAACCGCTTTAATTGTTACCAGGAAAATGAAGTCACCTGTCTTTTTTGTCATGGCAACGACAAAACCAGTTGATCGATATCATTTGTACTTACCTTAGAAATACATTTTACCGAGAAATAAGAAATGTAAAGATGTTCAGCGCGTCTGTCGATAGCTCGTTTGACAAGTCAAGGAAGGAGCAAGTGTCTTTTATAGTAAGATACGTTAATGAAGAAACGGGTTATATTAATGAACGACTCTTGGCTTTAAAAGAATCACCAACAACAACTGGTAAAGATTTGTCTAGATTACTCAATGAAGCATGTGAAAAAAAATAGTCTATATTGGGTCTCGGATCTTGTTGGGCAATCACATGATGGGGCATCGAATATGCGTTCTCCGTACAAAAGTCTCCAAGCGCTGATTAAGGAACAAAATCGTAGGGCAGCATATATGTATGGTGTTGGGCGCACAGACTAAACCTGATTGTGACTGCTTCCGTCGGATCTGTGAATGCTATGGATCTTTTTGGTAATTTAGAGAAGTTATTTGCATTCATAAGCAACAGCAAAAGACGCGTTCATTTGTTCGAGGAAAAGCAAAAGAAGCATTACCCTAACCAAAGAATTAGAAGGTTAAAGCGAGTTAATACCACAAGATGGATGTCCCATTCATACGCTCTGGAAACTGTATTATTAACATTTGAGGCCTTGTTGGAAGCCATAGACTAAATTCGACACATTGAAGGGCCTTCTGATAAGCAAGCTGGCGCACAGGCAGGAGGGTTTATTGCGTATTTTACTTCGGAGAGATTTGTGTTAACTGCGACAACTTTTGTTAGGATTTTAAAAATCATTAACCCTTTCACAAAGATGTTACAAAGTCCGGACTTAGATTTGTTATCTGCATGCAAATGTCTATGCTTGAAACAAACCTGACAAGTATCAAGATCTCCGAAATAACTTTAATAGTATCGTCTCAGACGGGGAGAATTTCATGAAGGGCACTGAAATTGAATTTCAGCCTCTGTGTCACACTCGCTTGAGAAAACACAAGATGCGTGGCGAAATAGCTGATGACGAGCCAATTATAGACCCCAAAGATTCATTCAAGGTGGAAATTTTCTACGCCAACATTGATATGGCCATTACACAAATGAAGGAGCGCTTTGTATGAGAAGATAATGCTACTACTTTAATGCTTCTGAGAGATTTGTCTTTGCTCTCACTGAAATGTCTTTCCGATGTCTGCAAAGAAGGTTAACCTGAAGATGTATTCACTTCGTATAGCTCAATTTTTGTGAAATACGTGAACGTTGACGAAGCCAGAAAGGAATACATTGCCTTTCGTTCTTGTTTCGAAGAGCTTGGGAAAACGGTTGACCTACCTAGGCATCTTCACAGCGAAAATAAATGGACTGTAGATTCGGACATAGATAGCGAGAAAAACCCGAATTCTTCTGATGATGGTGTGTCGGATGATAACGAGGATCTGGGAATATCTAAACCTTCCAATGTTGGCAGTCTTCCAGAAATTTTGAAAATATTTTGCAAGTCTAAACTGAAAACTGTTTTCCCAAATCTTTTTTCTCTTCTGAAGATTGCTGTCACGTTGCCCGTAATGAGTGTTACCACTGAGAGATCATTTTCCAAATTAAAACGAGTCAAAACCGATTTGAGATCTACAATGGGTGATGACCGACTAGAGAGCTTGATTGCAATTGGTAGTGAATGGGACATCTCCACGAAATTGATTAGGAAAAAATAATAGATATATTTGCTTCATATAGTTCAGTGCTTACGGAAAATCTTATGCTTTAGTGCCACTGATCTGTGAAATGTGTCTTGTGAATTGTATAATTATTTCTGTATGCAAAATGGCCTACAAGCTATAAAAGATGTGGTTTAGAAAATAAACGTCATTGACGATGTACTGTTCTCTGACTGGTGAATATTAACGGGTTGGCGCCAGTGTTCATCTATCGACGCCAATTTTGAAATCAGTTTGATTGCGATTGAGGCACGTGAAATATGTATTAGAATGTACGCCAACACTAAAAGTCCTATACATTTTCTTTGAAGTTAATGCTTCATATAATTAGAAGAGTGTTAAGTGAGCTTTCAGTTAGCTATATTATCTAAAATGAAGCATTTATTTGTGAGTTAAAAGTAGATAACATAGCTCTTTTACTAACCAATGATCGGAACATAACGCACTGAGGAAGTGTCGTTTTTATCGATTTCAGTGATACAATTAAAGTTTTAAAGCATTACCTTATCTATGTCTATTGGGTAAAAAAATATTATTTCATACGACTGATTTCTACTTATTTTGTATTTTTGCAAAGAGAATTTTGTTAAGAAAGATATTTTTTGACATATTGAGATTTCGGTTAAAACAGTTCCTTAAATATTTGTTTTTCTCTCGCGAAAAGTCACATTAGGGCGTTGCGGTTGGTTGATCACGTTAAAGAGGAAGAAGTAAGATATATGCAAAAGAAGAATAGCAGCTAGAAGACAGCGAAGTCTACGGCGGTCAAGATGACCATCATCACCGAGCATCTCGCAAATCCGTATGCGCTAGATATGATCTTGTTTTCAAAGTTTACGAGGGGAAAATGCTTAACACGATATGAAAATGGTTTCGTTGTCCTCACTATCAAGTTTACCGACTCAGAGTGAAGCCAAGCAGTAGAACTTGAGTAAGTCTGCCATGTTCGAATTGCAAAATATAGGAGTGGTGGAGCCTCATACAAGAAATTAAAAATGCTGCGTACACAGCTGTAGCTTGAGGTGTAAGCACGAAAACAAAAGAGGCTAAGGCAATAAAAATATTGAAGAGCAACAGCTCAGAATTGAGAACGCCAAGCGTATAAAAACTATGAAAACCCTTTACCCTTCATTAGACCGCGTTCAGAAGAGTACATTGAGAGTTTAATAGAGAAAACTGCAACATTATGGTCAACTTAGTATCCAATAAAACACTTAAACCCAACGAAAACCAAAGCCACTTAGAAAATGTTTCCAATTGGAAATCAAAAAGAGTACTATTCTTACAAGATTGATTCAATTCCTGGAATAATCACACAGCCAAAGATTGGACAGAAAAGAAAACGCGTTCTAATTTTCTTTTTACCTGCGACAGCAACAGCAACCTTACAGAAAATAGCTGGTTCTATTGCCATATATATTATAAGGTTTATGAAGTGTTATGATCGTTGAGTTTCTGGTAATACTGTTCTTGTGTAAGAATAAGTTAGTCGTTTGTTTTAACATACGTTGCTATAAACAACTGTTATATAGATTCAAGATCCTGATTGGTTGTAATTCACTTATTATATCTTGTCAGAGTTCGAAGTATATGGACGTATCTGAAATATGTCCTCGGGGCTAGGTTCGGTTCTCCAAATTATCGTAGGATATACGTAAGTCGAAAATGGAAGCAAGAATTACATTTAGATATGTATCGACTTATGCGAATGACAGTTGTCAATAAAGATAAAGGCAGTTCTACAAATATTGTTTGCTTATTTATTCATCGGCCATGACTTCTACAAGATGCCATACACATGTTCGAATATTCTTATTAATTACGTAGATACGTTTTATAAATATCAAATGGATAGCAGCTGGCTAGAATTTTGGATACTCATGATAAAACCGAATACACTGCCGAACCTGGAGAACACATTGAAAGTCAGCACAGAAAAACTCATCAAGCTCTGATGCGCTTCTAAATATGAGCAGAAAGCTGTCTTGTGTATATGGTTGAACCAAAGTACCTCAACAAGAATAAATGTTCATAGTAGAGAGTATGCAACACAGTGGTGTCAGCATCGAATATATTAAAATGATGCTTTCTGCATCAGCGGTAACCCAATACATCCTACTCCGGATTCTGATTCTAGTTCTGGTCCTACGGCGATATAATTTACTCATAACCAAAACACGTTTTCTAAAAGAAGCGGTGGTGTTATATCTCAAATTTCCTCATTTTTAAATTGCAAATAAAGAAGAAGAATGATAGCAAAGGACAAAATAGCTGTACAATATATATGTCTTTTCGCCACCTGCAACGGCAATAAATGCATGTTTGTTGCTCTCGCAAAAATGCCTTTTTAAGATCTAGAATGATGTGGAAAGTTTCGTTTCGCTTCATTTACCTCAATTTATACGAAATATTTGATCATTGATGAAGGCTGAAAGGAATATAATTTTTTTCAGATTTGTCTTGAGCACTATCCTATAAGTAACAAACATATCAACTAGGTTTTCGTAGTCAATGAAGATGTCCCATTTGCTAGCGATGACAAACTGACCCTCTAATCTCTCACCCTTCATCGTATATGTCAATCTATTTCAGATTATAAAATTTGCTCTCAGTGGACACACTCGTTATTGGCAATAGTAATCCTCAGAACATAATGCAGGTTTGGGAAAACAGTTTTAAGTTTTAGTTTGCCATGTTTTTTGACAATTCTTGAGCAGTCTTGCAACGCTGGAAGATTTAGATTTCCTCAAATACTCGACGGGAGGAGACCATCAACATGAGAGTTACACTCTTTTCGATGTCCACTTCAAAATCTACATTCAAGTTTTTTTCGCTGTGAAGATAGCTGGTTAACCATTTTTCCGAACTGTTAAAAACCGGAAGAAAAAGCGTTGATCTACCTAGCCAACCTTCACACAAAAAAATAAAATAAGTCGATTGTAGATTTGGACATGGATGGAGACGAGTCGTCTAATTCTCATGATGATGTCCCATCATATAACATTTGGGGAAATATAAATCTTTCAGTGTTGGCAGCCTTTCCAAGAGTTGCGAAAATATTTTGCAAGTGAAAACTGAAAACTGTTTTACTAAACCTGCATTATCTTCTGAAGTTTTCTGTCGCTTGCAAATAACAAATATATCCACTGAGAGGTCTCTTTCTAAGTCGAAACTGATTTGATTTCTACAGTGGAAGTAGGAGGGACCGAATAGACGGTTTGCCAATAATTGCCAGCAAATGCATCTCCATTGATTATGAAAATAGTGGTTGATATGTTTGCTCCTTAAAGGATATTGATTACGACAAAACTGATTATTTAGTGACACTGATATGTAAATTGCTACAAATGTTGAGTACACCTAAAATTCACATTTGCTACATATCTAACTGGTCGACGTGGTGTCATACAGCGCCAATTCAGTCTGGTGTCCACTTACATTTTTATTTTCCATATACTAACAAAAATGTTAGTGTTACGAACTATGGTGTACGCTTAGACGCGGCGAATGTACCAATCAGTGTACCTCTACATATTTTAGTTTTTTTTTTTGTTTGTTTGTTTGTTTCTGCTGTGAATAAATTTTGTGACCCTTAAAAATAAATACGTTTCCTTTCTAAAATTAAAGAATACCTATGAAATGCAGCATTTGA